>RCUC01098875.1:0-64952 GCA_003697995.1 Taxidea taxus jeffersonii | reverse complement strand
GGGGGGTGAAGGAGATGCCTGGATTTGAGTTGCTTCTGGAAGGCTGAGTACATCAGATATTATTAAAAGGATCCATGATGCTTTTTTGCTTTGGAAAAGGACTAGCTATCCTTTCTAGATTAGTGCCTGATTCCAGGGCACTGGCCCTCACATCTTCAGGGTGCCCAGGAAATGTAATTTGATAAATTAGAATGACCTTTTATGAGCACCTGCTTTGTGCCAATCATTGCAGGGGTGGGGGACATATTAAAAAAATATTTCTGGTATTTACAATGACGACTACTGGAAGATTATCCCCTACCCTAATCTATAGATGAAGCAAATGGGGCTCAGAGAGTGTAGATATCTTGCCCAAGGTCAAGGATCTAAGTCAGAGCGCAGAACGGGTTTGAGAAGCTGGGATGTGAAAGGGACCCATTCAGTAGCTGTTTGCTGAGGACTTCCCCATGAGTGTCTAATTGGCTGCCTTCAAGAAGACCTAGTCTCTTGGAGCCCCCCTAAAACACTGCATGGATTGAGGATCCAGCTTTGATATTTTTTCCTTGTCTTTTTTTTAGGATAAGGGAAGAGAAGCCCAAATAGATATCGTTACTGCTAAGAGAAACACAGCACTACGGAGCAGAGTGCCTGGAGGTGTGGGAACTGGGCAAGGGTCTGAGCCAGACCCGCAGAGGGTAGGGATCTCTGTGACTCAGAGGTCCTGGGGGAAAATGGATGGACTCACACCACCCCCATCCCAGGCTTCCTGTCTGTCCTGACACTCTCTTCCGTCCTTCTCTGCTATGGAGGTGATGCTGATGAGCTTGGCCTCAGCTGCTGGAGGAAATGGAAACCTCAGCCCTCCAAGCCCTCTTCCCCCCTCCTCCTGCCCATCGGGCTTGAGCAGCAGAGCATGGGGCCGGGGAAGGTGCCACCTGGTCCAGCTGCATACACAGGATGTGCTCTGACCTGCTGGTTTGGCGGAGTGGGGTGTCAATCTCTCCCTTACTTCTGCCCTGCTCTCCTGACTCTATAGGAATGAAGTGATTAACTCCCATCTCCTATTCCCTTCAGCCATGGAATCTGATCCACTTGGCTCTCTTCTCAAAGCCCCTATGGTCTAAGATGATATCCAGGTTCTCCATTATGAAAACAAAACCAACATGTTCCGGGAAAAAAAAATACACACACACACACACACACACAGAAGAGAACCATGAATCATCCACTCCTCCAAAGGTAACACTGTGATATTTGGGTATGCCCAGGTGGAAATGCTAAATTTTTAAAAAACAGCTTTGATGAAACTTCCTCTAACTTTGTATCCTATTCATTCACTTAGATTTTCTTCACATTATTTATAAAGTTTTTGTGAGCATCGTTTTAATGACTGTGTAAGATTCTATCATATGGCTATGCCATAATTTATTTCACTCTGATATGACTAACTATTTGAGCGGCTCTAGCTTTTTGCTACTATAAGTCATATCACAGTGGACATATTTGTGCATAAATATTTTTGACATTTTAGTTTATAGCCTTAGGATGGCTTCCCAGAAGTGGAATTATGAGGCCAAGAGTACGAGCATGTTTAAGGCTCTTGATATATTTTCCAAACGCCTTTCAAAAAGGGTTATATTAATTTATACTTTATTAGGAGTCTATAAAAGTGTTCAGCATGTCACACTTCCCAACAATCAATATACTCTGTTAAAAATTAGGTTTTAACTACCCAAGTTTACTCTCCCTTGTAAAACCAAACGGTACAGGTCAGGGTAACGCTGTCTTTGACCATGTCCTCACCTGCTCTCCTCTTCATTCCCATGTGAGTGCCCAGAGCTTCCTGGGGGCTGGAAATTCTTCCAGGTCCTTTCCTGTATCTTTACATACACCGACTCAGGGTCCTATTTGATTATGTATACCTGCTGGTGTCCTCAAATATAGGTTCCTTTTCCTTTTCTCCACCTAGAGTAGAGGTTGGCATGCTTTTTCTGGAAAGGGCCACAGGGTCAGTATTTTGGGCATATGGGCCACAGTTTGCTGTTTTCCTGCAAAAGCACCATCACCCCAGGTGACACATGAGTGCATGAGGACGGCTCTGTTGACCCAGAGAGCCACTGGGCTGATTTAGCTTGCAGGCTGCAGTTTGCTGGCCCCTGTTCTAGACTATGAATTCCTTGCAGCAAGCATCAAGTCGGTTCCCCGGGCCCCTGGAACAGGGTTCTATGCAATTAGGGGTTTGAGGATGAGGAGGTGGAGGCCTGACATTTTCAACACCGGACTTGGGGCTTGAGATGGTAGAAGGAATGGGGAGGCGTCATTCTGCACGAGCTCCTCTCCACTCCCTGCACCTCGGCCCTTCATGGGGGAAGAGAGAGAGGAAAATGAAGGGACATTTGCAAGTGCCTTGGGTTCCGTGGGCCCTGGGAGTGGAACGTGAGAGAGATGCGCCGTAACCTTTCCCCACCCTTGTCTCCCTCAGCTGGCACAGAGCCCCGTTCTTGTGCTGTGGTCAGACAGGAAAGGTACCTACTAGGCAGGGTAACAGTCCGGGCCTCAGTAATGTGACTATAGGCAGGAGAATAAAAAGAGCCGGCATCCAACAAGCATTTACCACTCACCAGAGCACTGCAGAGTCCCAGCAATCCAACAACAATGGTATTGGATGCTGAGGTCAGTGCTCTGGTTATTCCTGTCATGTAGATGAGGACTGAGAAAGGGGAGGTAATTTGCCAAGACTTTTATAGCTGTTCATGAGTGGAACAAAGGGCCTGAACCTATGCATTAGATGCCAGCGCCTCATCTTCTGATGTGCTCTGAGCACCTGTGTGGCTGACCTTCCCATTGGCCTGCTCGATATCCATTCTACTCTTTTTT
Source organism: Taxidea taxus jeffersonii (assembly GCA_003697995.1). Classification (NCBI taxonomy): domain Eukaryota; kingdom Metazoa; phylum Chordata; class Mammalia; order Carnivora; family Mustelidae; genus Taxidea; species Taxidea taxus. The sequence goes on along the minus strand of RCUC01098875.1, from coordinate 62,096 downwards.
CCTTAGTGCCGAGACTGCGGCTAACACACCCAGCTGACAGACTAGTTTCCAGTCTCCTTTGCAGCTACAGATGGTCAATGAGATGAAAGTGGGAGCTCTTTGGTTCTCTTTCCTGCTGCTGGGAATGAAACATGGAGACCAAAGCCCCAGTAGCCACGATGAGGCCACCCCGGGGGATGGGATCCACATGCTGCTGCTGGTGGAATGGAAACATGGAAGGAGACTTATGCTGGCTTCTTCTTCTTCTTCTTTTTTTTTTTTTCTTGTGACATGAGAGAGATAAATCTCTATCTTGTTTAGGCCACATTGATCAGGGTCTCTCTTACAGGAAGATGAATGTAATTCCTAAGTGTTAAAGCCTCAGAGAAGGTCTGTAGCTTGCAGGTCTAATATCACACACAAAATTTGCTAAGAGGAGTCCGTCCAGCAGGCTCCGAACACGTCTCTTCCATGCACGTCATTCCATGCACTAGAACAAAATGATAAAAATGTGGGCCAGGGATCCAACAGTGATGCGACCCTGGGAGAGGGGAGGAAGTGGGTTAAAAGGAGAAGGAAGAGCCCCTAGGGGGAGGGAAGGGTTTTCCTTCTCAACTTTGAGAGGGGTGGCCGCTCAAGGCCAAGAGCAGGTTGAAGGCTTCGTCCTCTGAGGAGCAGGATCCCATATTATCCATGGGTCCCAAACAGATGGGATGATCCAACATGGCCCGAGACAAAGAACCATGGCTCCTGTGTTCCTGGTTCTGGGTTCCAGTGGGTTGACCGCCCATCAGTAGAATGCCTACCATTGACCTGCCCCTCCCTCCCCTCCACTGTCCAGTGTGCTAACCATGATGCTGCCATCTGGTCCTCTGAAACCAAACCTGTGGGGGCTCCGAGTTATCCAGGGAGGCCAGCCAGCAGAGATTCCGAGTGGGATCTAGCTCTCACCCCTAAAAGCACAGTTTTGCATCCATTTTCATCTCCATGCTCTGGTCCCACACAGGGAAAGAACATAGTCAAAGTAGAGACCTCCAGTTCAATATCGTCAGCGTTCCAGAGAGTAAAGATAGAACTTTTCTCTCAAATCGTGGTTTTAGGATTCCACTGACAGATAGCTACTCAGCTCCCAGTAACCTAGGAAGGGCATGTGGGAAACCTCAGCGGGAAGTCTGGGGCTCAGGTACTCCGTGGTCAAGGCCATCCGAGGCCTTGGTGAGCGGCGTGAGGTGCTTGGTAAACCCATCCCATGGGAGGACGAAGACACGGTGGAAGGCGGGGTTCTCACCAGAAACAAAGAGGAGAATCCTGACAAATGCCTTTGGAGGTGGCCTGCACTGGGAGGTTCACCTTGAAAGAAAGTTGCTGCTGAGGTCATACACTTCACCTTGTCCTCTGCCGAGCGAAGCACTTCCCAGTTTTTCCCTCAGACGTTTTCCTATCAAGACAATCTGTAGATGTCCCTCCAGTCGGCACATTGGCTGCAAAGATAATGTAGGTATTTTCAGTCAGCCCCGAGCAGGAAAGATAAGGGGGGGAGAGTCGGGAAAAACTTGATTGAGTGACCGAGATAAATGGACTGTACCACAGGAAATTGAAATGCAAAAATAAGAATTGGGAGCAACTGAAATATTTAAAAAGAGAAGAACGGGTGTGTGAATGGAGCAGCCTTACCCCCTCCTCGCCTGAGCTCCTAAATATTGCAAAAGAGAATAGAGTGGAGAGAATCTCAGAATAGAAACTAGCCATTAAGGGAGACAGAATGACAGGGTTTGGCTTACAAATGGGATGATAATTAAGAAAGGAGGAGAAATAAGAGGGGCTTGCGGTTTGATTCTTCCCCTCTGGTCTCACTTAGGTTATGTGTCCGAGAGAACGCTTCCCTGGGTTGTGGTTCTGCCTTCCAGAGGCCTTTCTCTGGCCTTCCCTCTGGAGGGGACGTGGGGGAGCTGAGCGCTGGGCCTTCTTGGCCAAGAGGTACGAGGGGTGTGTATCCGTTGGACGCGAGGCTCTGGAGACAACAGGCCCCATGGTATTCGAGTAGCTTATGTAAAATAGGCATTTGCTTCTCTCCTACATCACAGTTCAGAGGTGAGTCTTCCACACAGTCAAAGGGACCCGAGCTCCTGCCACTAGGTCTTGGTTTTGTCCACAGTGGTAAGGCTGGGCTGACTGGTTCAGGCCACAGGCAAAGGAAAAGAGTACAGACAAGACACATTCTTGTATCCCAAGGCTCAGGCTAGGACCTGGTGCCCCTAGAGAGCGGCTGAATCCCTGTGGGCAGCCGTCCGGTGAGAGCTGCCCCATCAGTCTGGGGCCTGGACTTCGTCCATCAGGCAGGCAGGCCCCCGGGGGCCGGCTGACTCTGTTCATCTGTGCAAGCTGGGTCTGGAGGCTGAAGCACTTGTGAAGGGGCGAGGCCTCCTTCCCCATCTCCTTGCAAATGATCAGCCCCTGGCCACCCCCTCCCACTCCCCTGTCCCGGGCTGCAGGAGGCCAGAATGCTCCTTCCCGCTCATTGTGGAGGGGAAGCATTTCTGCCCAGAGTCACGCTTTTTTATCCTCCCAAACAGAGAATGAAAGCTAGCCGGAGAGGATGCTAGAGCACCCGCACGGGACAGGGCTAGCTGGAGCTCCTGCCTGGGCCCCTCAGCTCAGCAGGAGAGGGAAGAGCGCAGAGCAGCCTGTTCTGTCCGCCCACCTGAGGGGGTGTCTCTGGCACAGGCAGGGCAGGGGCTGGGGGCTTGGCGCCCACCTGCTCTTCCTCAGGGCGCTCGCCATGGTTCACACGGCCGCTGACTTGTCAAGCTAAGGCAGTGGCTGAGGAGCCAGGGGACTGGTCTTCCCAGCGTCTATCCCCCAGCACGGCCACCTCCTCAATCAATAGGCGCACAGCCGGGCAAGCCAAATCTAATGACTTAAGCCCTCGCCAACAGAACCTAATTCCCCTCTCTGTTTTTAAGGATAAAAATCTATGCATAAAACGCCTGAATGATTCAGAGGGCACGGGAGAGCTTATCTGCTTATTCCTTCATATCATCAGCTTGGCATTTCTCGAAACAATGAAACTATTTTCTTTCTTTAGACATGAAACATGGCCTCAGAGACCTTGCCTTGCAACCAGAAGACCGGGGCTCCCTCAGGGGCTCCATGTAGAACTCATCCTGGTTGCAAAGGATTCTCTCCTCAAGGCCTTTCTCCTGTGCAACCTGGGAGCAGGCCGAGGGTGCATGGCTCAGGAATTTGCAAGAAAGAATGTGTTTATGAGGGACGCCTGGGTGGCTCAGTCGGTTAAGCGGCTGCCTTCGGCTCAGGTCATGATCCCAGCGTCCTGGGATCGAGTCCCACATCGGGCTCCTTGCTCGGCAGGGCGCCTGCTTCTCCCTCTGCCTCTGCCTGCCACTCTATCTGCCTGAGCTCTCTCTCTCTAATAATAAATAAATAAAAATATTTAAAAAAGATTAAAAAAAAAGAATGTGTTTATGCTAAAAGATACTCTAATATTCTAAAGGTAGCAGCTACTCTGACTGCCAACCTGGATCCCACGGTTCAGGCGGCTGATGTAAACCCAGAGCTCGACACCCAACTTGCTCCTGCTGAAATCTGTAGTCCCACCTAGACACAACGCCTAGAAGAAACCCATGCCCAAGTTCCAAGAGTACACCTCGTCTCCTCCCTGTCCTGGTTAGTCCAGTTTCTTGTCAGGACACTTTCTCATCAATCTGAACATTTTGAAATTCTTCTTTCTTTTTAAAAGATAGAGTTTAGGGGAGCCTGGGTGGCCCAGTCGGTTAATCATCTGCCTTTGGCTCAGGTCATGATCCCAGGGTCCTGGGATCGAGCCCCATACTGAGCCTTGTATCGAGCCCCGCATGGAGCCCCACATCGGGCTCCTTATAGAGTTTATTTTCCATTCTCTGTATAAATCACATAGTTCAGTATGAAAAAGAGACAGTACAGAGTGACCAGGTGATTGAATGAACTGGGCTTGGTAGGGTATAAGCGGGAAGTAAAGTTCTTCTTCCCCCCACTGCCCCCTGCACAGTGGCTCTGAGGATTCATTTCCCCCTAGGCCTGCTTTTTGGATACTCCCAGGTACTAATGGAAAGTCTCATTTCTTCCAGTAATAAACTCAGTCAAGTCCACTCTCCCACGAAACTCTTGTGCAACGTGTTGCTTCTCCTCTCTAGAAGCTTGGCCTGGGGGAGCAGGATGTGGTCAGCTCCTTCTCTGTTTTCTCCTTGCTCTTCCCTCTCTCCCTCCTTAGTGGGCTGTCTCTGCCTTGGCCAGCATGGATGAAGAGTGGGGCAGGGATTTAAGGGTCTGGCTAGGTCTCGGTTGACCAGAACAGGTGTCACATGGTGTCCTCTGGGTTGTGTTTCTCTTTTGGGTTCTTAGGAGATATCAGCTCCCCAGATACCAGGGTCCCAGAGTAAATGTCAGATGATGTCTAAGAAAGTACCCCCAGGGCCAAAGCTGGCAGCCCATGGGCAGGAATGGTCATCCAAGAAGCTGGTCTTAGCTAGGGAGACAAGTTGATTGGCAAGCCACGAGAGGTGGGGACAGGCAAAGGAGAGGGGAGTCCAGGTTGATGTGGGAGATTGTACCTTTCGAGCCTGGGCTAGAGGTGGATTATATAGGCCGCACAGCCTTTTTTTATAGGGGCCAGGCTGGAGGAACAGCATGTTGCCGGTCTCATCAAGGTCATTGCCTTCATTGTTGCCAAGACTATCATCATCAACAATAGCATCCTAAAAGGTGGGGAATGATGAGATTCTTTGTGGAATTAGGAGACCCTCTTGGGGGACCACCTAGATTAAATGTGGCTATTTCTTATGCTCTTCCTCTGCTGCTAAGGAAAGGAAGCTTTTGGGCCCCCACTACTCTGCAACGTGTTCTCCTTAGGGACAGTGCAGTAGGAAGCCTCTTTCTGTTAGTGCCCCAAGGTGGGACCTGTCTCATACCTCTTCTTCTCCACCCTCTTCTCCTTGTAAACGAGGGAGGAAATCAACACAGAAACTCGGCATCCATTTGTAAGCCTAACTCACATTTTACCGTTGTTAAAAACGCAAAAATGTGGGGCACCTGGGTGGCTCAGTGGGTTAAAGCCTCTGCCTTTGGCTCAGGTCATGATCTCAGGGTCCTGGGATCGAGCCCTGCATGGGGCTCTCTGCTCAGCAGGGAGCCTGCTTCCCCCCTCTCTCTGTGCCTACCTCTCTGCCTACTTGTGATCTCTGCCTGCCAAATAAAGAAATAAAATCTTAAAATGAAAATAAAAAAATAAAAAGGCAAAAATGTGTCTCATCTTGCATTGTCTTCTCAAAACTTTCCACTCTGTCAAGTCTATTAGGGCTCTTCCCAAAGCTTTGAGTCTCAGATAGCAAGAAAACCCCAACTTTCCAGAGATATTTACTCCTCTTGATTCAGGTTTTTTTTTTTTCTCTTTCTCACCCAAGTTGTCCAGGGGACAGAGGAGGGGTGGGTTAGGAAAAAGACAGATCAATCTAAAATGTTGAGGCTGCCGGCTAATGGCCTTTAGATTGCCAAGATTGAGTAAACAGATTTAGCACACTGATTCAACATATTAATTGTTTGTTAACCTTTGCATAACCTTTAGGAAGCCTCTGAATGTGTGGATTTAAAACCCAGAGTACACCCGAGGTATTCCCATGACACAGCCCACTTTTGCAAGGTGTTAAAACTCATTAATTTTCTGTTGAAGCTGGACAGGAAAGGAGAGTTTGGAGGAACAAAGCATACCAAATAGAGAACTAATCAAGCAAATTAATGTATGCAGAAAGCTCTCTCCTCGGCTTGCAGAAATATCCATTTGTTACCTATATAAGCTATAATTACATAAAATGCGAGCCATCGCGAGATAGAGTGTGATTTAAGGGTTGAGAGAGCAAACATAATAACAACAGCGTAATACTAATAGCCGTCATTTGCTCTAATGATGTCAGCCCTTGGCTAACGCCCCTGTTTCGGGCTCTCTGAGCATGTTGGCCATATTCATTAATATGTGAGGGTGTGAGGGTCACTCAGAGCCATCTCCCTCTCCCTCAGGTGGAGAGGAGAGGAGGAATCCCACTGCCCACCTCACTCCCCTGCCTCCTGTGTCCAGGCAAGCTCCGAGTTGGAAGGGACCTGCCCTCCCAGGGGCAGGCAGACCAGGCCTGGTTCTGTGATGCTAACGAGAAGAACGGACCACCAATGGTCTTCTAGTAAACACTCTTCAGGGTAGGAGATATCCTAAGAGGCCCTCAGATCCATCTTCTGGTCTGTAGCTGCCAGACTTTCAGTAAAGACCGTCACTTGCCCTGTCCTTTGAGTCCTGGGGAAACATTGATTTGTTGGGTCCCCTGGGTGCTTTGGGGTGACGTCTGTGTGTCTGAGATCGTCTTTTTTCTCTTCCAATCTAGGTCCCACCCCATGCAATCTTATTTGGCCTCAGTACCTCCTCCCTAGCAGACTCGAGGCTCTAAGTTCTCCTCCAAGGATGGGTGTTAGTCCTTTATCCTGCATCTCACAGAAGTTAGGGTGCATAGTCAGCAATCGTGGGATTGCTTTTGTTGAGGATGGTCCTTTGGAGTCTCCCAGGGAGGCCGCCGCAGGTCAGATCAGCTCCAGATCGCTCTGGCTGTCATTCATCCCAACGGCAATTCTGCTTTTCTGAGCGAGCCAGGCACGGACTCTGGCCACTTTCCCTGTGCTGACGGCGTGAGCAGGCCTGCAGCCCCAGCCTTCCCCCACCCCTGCCTTGGGCCAGTCCCACGCTGCAGGCACACCCACTCCTGTAAGCAGTTGTGTAAAACCTGGCTCAGCCACTCTTAGAGCCCATTTCCTACCTAGGGTGTTTTGTTTTGTTTTCCCGGTATTTCGTCTGCTGCAAAACAGAGTGTTTGGACAAGATGACTCTAAGGTGGCTTCCAGGACACAGATGAAGAAGGAATAGAACACGTGGGCCCTGGGCCTTTTAAGGGTCTACGGTGGCCTCCCACCCTGTGGCCTGCCTGCTCCCTGCCCCTGGAAGCAAGAAGCCTGCCCCCATCTGAACAGGATGCCATGAGGAAGTGGGGCTCCTGGATTCACCTTAGGTCCTCCACGCAAGCCTTCCAGACCTGGGGCCGTGAGCCCAGCCAGGCCCAGCTAGCATCCCACAGATGTCCCTGCTCTGGCCTGTCTCTCCCCCTACCCGCCACACACCTGAGCCTCGCCATCCTCTACTCTTTGTATAGTCCTGGCTTTTGAGCTGCTTGGGCAGCACCTGGGGTCCCCTCAGGCCTTCTGCAACCTGAGTCCCTCTGAGGATGACCTTGGCCAGCAGAAGTGATGGAGATCTACCCTCTTCTTAAAGCTCTGCCTGCCTCTTAGTTAGAAGCAAAGCCAACAGCAACAACCAAGACTGAAAAACCAAAAATGTTTTATTAGAATTAACTTCACCTGTCTCGTTTTCCTTTTTAATATGACTCCTAAATGATCTTAAACTACATACTTGGTTATTGTATGTCTCGAACATCCCAGGTCTCGAGACTCAGGCCTGGGCCGCTTCCTTGCTGAGCATCTCTAGAAGAACTGTAGCCTTTTCTGGGGTTAGTTTCCTCTGAATAAAATAGAGACACAATGAGCTGTCTTCCCATCCCTCCCAGTCCACTCCTAAGGGCCTTGATCTGAAGAGAGCCAGGGACACACCCTACTTTTGTAGGGGTGAATCTTAGCTTTCTCTTTCTCTTATTTTTCACTTCACCCTTCAATATAAAAATAAGAGCAGACTATGAGAGTCAGTGCCTCTGTCTGCTCAGCTGGTAGCTCTGGTTGTGGTTTTTCCAATACCATATTCTTCAGGGACCGGAAGTCATGCCAAATGAGAGCAAAGTCCCATGATGGCCCCCAACCTATGTTGCCTTAAAAGCCTTTGCCCACCAGCCCAGTTTATTCCTCTTTTCAAGGAATCACCACCTGGAACCCTTAGCCCCTCCTTTTGTTCTTCTCCCTACTTGTGCTCTCTCTCTCTCAAATAAATAGACAAACTCTAAAAAATATATATATATATGTCAAATGTATATTTAAAATTTATAATTGTGTGATGCAGATATTTGCATTATCAAAATGAAACATAAAGTATGAAAGAGGACCTTCACAACCCTCCCCCCACCATTCTTTTTACCTAAATCCTCTAAAGATGACCGCTCTGTGCATTTATGTACATATATTTACTCATGCATTCATATTTAGATATTTCAGGTTTGTTTGTTTGTTTTTTTAACATACATGCTATCATGCTGTATGTATTGGTTTGGAGCCATTTTTTTGGTTTAAGATTTATTTATTGGACAAAGAGAAAGAGAGAGAGAGAAAGAACAAGTCAGGGGGAAGGGCAGAGGGAGAGAATCTCAAGCAGATCCCCACTTAGCACGGAGCCAAAATGGGGTTTGATCCCACAACCCTGAGATCGGGACCTGATCTGAAACCAAGAGTCAGACGCTTAACCAACTGAGCCACCCAGGTGCCCCCTTCTATCCCCCCTGTTAATGATGTGTCTTTAAGATCTCTCCACGACAGTAGGTGTAGATTCCTTTCATTATTTTTTGACAACTCAGAGTATTTCATTGTGTGGCTGCACTAACCGATTTCCCTAATGGTGGGTATTTAAGATCATTTCTCCTTTTTTTTAAATCGTGAATGGGGTTGCCATGAACACCGTGCCTACACCTGGCACACATCTGTCCTACAGCCATAGGGTGGGTTTGTGGGACCGTTGGCTTACAGGGTGTGGATGCTAACATTGTGATCAATGTCGACACGCTGTTTCTGAAAAAGCCTTTACTCCCCTTCCCGCCACATGAGAGTGCCCATTTCCCCACATCTTCACCAGAACTGTGCACCTTCTAGCTTTATCATTTTCATCTTGCTAACAGGCTCTTGGCCACTAAACTTCCTGCCTGAGGATCATTTCAATGTTCCACCTTAAACTTCCTGTTCTCCAGCCACAGGGACCGCGCCATGGTTCTACAGTGGGATCTGTCCCCTGGAGAACTGTCCCTTACGGTGAAATCTGGAGCTGTCCCCTACATCCACTGTTTAATATTTATCAAGAGCCTGCTGAGTGCTGGGTCCATGCAGCGACCAAGACTTTTGGGAAGACAACACGCAGTGATTTGAAAGGCAGAGATTAGTTAATAAAAATCGACAGCCCCATGCGAGGCCACAGAGGCACCCCTGTTTCCCTGGGTGTCTGTATATTCCGGGTGAAGCAGGCGGGGGTGTGTCCCCCTCTGAGAAGCCGCATTAATATGGCATCTGGTCTCCTACAGGACGTCTGCAGAGTACGATGGAGCTCATCACTTTCCCGTCTATGAGCAATTAAACTGCGCCAGGAAGCCTTGTATCTTTATATCATCTCCTAATGACGTGGGGGTGGGGGGAGGGCGGTGTGGATACAAAGAACCCACACCGTGGTTAATCGGCAAAGTTATCACCTTTCTTCAGGAGCCAAATGTCCGGTGCATTTCCCATCCGTCTCCCCTTGCCAAGCCGGGCGAACACCTGGCTTTGGTCCCCCCTGTGCACCACCTCTGGAATTAAATGTCATTTGCAAAGCCTATAATTGCTTGAGGAGACAGTAGCTTCTTTTTGTCTTTCTCAGACTCACTACCTTTAACCCTGCCCAATCCCACACCCCGCAACCCCCTCCCCCCTGCCCCCAGACTTTTGTTTCCCCAGCCCCATCCCGGGGCCTGTCAGATTACATTTTTTATTGCATCGAGACAAAAAGCCATCTGGAGCTCCTGGTCTCCACTGTCAGTGGGCTGCCGTTCTCAGGGTCTCCTGCCAGGCCCCCCGATTAAGAGGCACCCCCCATCGGCCCTCTCTCTTTATTTTTCACCGCCTGCCCTCACCCCTCCTCAGCTCCTGTGCCTTTGTCCCTCTGCTCCCCTCACCCTATCACTGGGATACGGCTACCTTGTCTTTGGCAGAACAATGCGGGCTGTCAGCTTGTATCAAGCATGCAGGGAAAGAGCCACAGTTTCAGGAGGCTGAACGCTCCCAGAGTCTTCATGTGTTTCTGGGAGCCCGGAGTGTCTCTCCTGGTCCCTCACAGATTTATTTGAGGCCTCAGCTATTCCTCTTTTCCTTTCCTCTTGGCCTCAAGACTAGGCAGCGCATTAGAGAAGAGCCTCTGTGAACATGGGGAAGGCAAGGACATAGCGCAGAAGCAAATGGGTGGGAGACTCGGCCTTCCCTGGCTCCAGCAGCCCAGCACAGGGGCTGATCTGTGCAGAGGTCACCCTGGGCTCACCCTACGTCCCCTCTGGAATGTCCTGGAAGGGCTAGACCCCACCCATTCAGGGTCCAGATCAGCTCCAAGGAGGATGGAAACTCTTCTTTAAACAAGTCAGCAGTTGGCTTTCAGACCAGAAGCCTAAAAAGAACCCTAAAAGCATGAATGTGTCCATTGTTCTCTACTCTCCTTTGACATTAACCTGAATTTGGCCCCGAGAAGCCTCATCCCGGCACTTAACAAGGGTCTCTATAGAGGTCACTCAGCAAATGCCTGTCCACAGTTGACAGCATTTTGTCTTTCTGTGAGCACAGGTTCTATTTCTCAAGGAAATGCTGTGAGACGGAAGGGAGCTCACAGCTCCCGAGTGCATTCATTTTCTCTGGGATTCTCCCCACATCCTATGAAGTGGGTTTTATTTCCTTCATTTTACGCACAAAGGGACTGGAGACTCAGAGTTTAAGAAACGATCTCATGACCTTAGGGACAAGCGAGGATCTCATGACCTTAGGGACAAGCGAGGAGTCAAGATCTGTCCTCAGACCCATCCAGCATCAAATCTCGGCTTTCCACTCCATACCAGGCCACTCCCCACAGCCGCCAGGAGTCTTTATTTAATCCCTAGTAAAGACAGACACCACACCTGTCAAGTTTGGTCAACAAGTGCTGATTTTCAGAAGTGTTCAATTTTCAGAAATGATCAGCTGGTTGGGCCATAAAGCCTGTGTCTTTTTCCAAACATGGAAATTACCCTGAGGCACATTATCTCCCTAACGATCACAAACGGCCTGGGAGAACAATCCTTTTTAAAAACAAAGCTGGTCACATTCCTTGCAGTGGGCAAGTAGGGCCCCAAGTCGTCCCACAAATCTTTCCGTAATGAGCCCTGGAGTGGGGGCAGGATGTGTTGCTCACTGGGCCGTCGTGGTGAAATATCGTATGCTCTACCTTAAACCCAGTTACAGCAGAAACTTTATTTCCAATGAGGTCACGGTAGGAAGACGAAATGGTTGGCACAGGCCTGCAGATGTGGTCAAAATGAACCATGTCTGTAGGAATACGGAGGTTTTCAGACGTGCCCATTGCAGAGGATAAACCCGTTGGCCATCTGCGGGCCGCTGTTTTTTTTCTAAGATGAGACGGTTGCAGTAGAATGGTTTCTAAGGTTCCGTCCAGACTCAACATGCCGTGATATGTTTCCACATCAGGGACTACTGAGGACGCCGTAAATAATGATTGTGTATTAAAACAGCAACAGCAATTTAGTGAGCCACTTGCCACGTGGCAGGCTCTGCTCTCTGCCACTTTTCTTCTTCACAATGATCTCCTGAGCTTGATGTTCTCATCATTCACATTTTTGAAATGAGGAAATGGAGGGGCGCCTGGCCGGCCTAGTTGGGGGGAGCACGCAACTCTTGATCTTGGCGTTGTAGTTTCAAGCCCCACGTTGGTGGTAGTGTTTATTTTTAAAAAAAGAAAAAAACTTAAAAAAAAATCAATAAATAAAATGAGAAAACTGGAGATCAGAGAAATTGAGTAGCTTGTTGGAGGTCACACAGCTAATACAGAGCAGACCCAAGATTTGAACTGGGTTGCTTGGCTCCTGAGCTTCAGCTTTGGGCTGTGGTCCCAGACCTCTCTAGCAGCAACACAGAGAATCACTGAAAACTAGTTGGTCAGGTAGCAAAATTAAATGAAGACAGCATGAAAGGTATGATGGTCACTTGAGACTTGTCTCAGTCCCTTCTCTGATTTCAAGGTGAGGTCATGGGGTCTAGGCTCTCTTAATTCTAATCACTTTCATTGCATTTGGATGACTGTACCTGCTAACTGGTCCCTTACAGGTTTACAGAATCAGGTCCGGAGCAGGGAGCACTGGTCTGGGAGTCTGAAGACCAAGCTCTCAAACTGGCTCTGCTTCTAACCAGCTGGGTTAGCTCTGCAGTTTCCAGCCTCTCCACGCCCCATGGACCTTATTTGAACCCAGGCAGGTAGATTAGATCAGTGTCACAAATCCCAGGTGTGGGGGCCAAAGTGCCCCCCTCCCCGCAACAGGTTTTGCTTAGTATGCACGGTGATTTTCTTTTGTGTTTAACTGCCGACACTTAAAACAGGGAGTGTTCACATAAAAGCCCGGGTCTCCAGAATCTAGTGAAAATCAAGAAGGTCTCCAGAATCTAGTGAAAATCAGGAAGATCTAGGAAAATCAGGAAAAAAGGATTTGAACTCCCGTTCCCACCAGGCAACAATGAGTAGAGGACGGGACCTCATACCCTCTTGGGAGCTCTGTGGGTCCCACCCCACCCTGGCTTCACATTGCTTCTCCGCCCCCACCCCCCATCTGGTTTTGCAGCCCCTGGTTGCCATGTCACCAAGGCCTGTTCCATCTAACTGATTCAGGTGTCACAGGGGCTCCCCTGATCTCTGCACTTCAGAAGGACAGGAAAGCACCCCCTTCCTGGATGACCCCATACAGCGGCCACTAGGGTGGGCTCGGTCACTGCCCAGTACGGAGACAGTCACAGCCCCAGGAGAACCGGGGAGCTGTTGCCCTTTGTGTCGCCGCCAGGGTTGCTGGTAGGCAGAAAATCAGGAGAAAACACGCAGGACTTCCTTCTTGTTCTTTTTCAGCACCAGGTCTCACCTTGACCCCCTCTCCAGAAGAGGGGTCATGCCCAGGCACTGGATAGACCTCCAGTGTGGATTTCCAGAATCCCTTTTGGACACATGTCTGCCTGTTCCTTTTTGACAGAGCTCCACTTTCCAGAGATTAATTGTTGTCAAATGCAACTTATTTTCTAATCCTTTCAGGCTCCGCTTAAAACCTTCTGCTTTATTTTACCTCTTTTGATAAAGTCACTGAGATTTTTTCTTTTTTCTTTTTTTTCATGGATTTGCCAAAGATTGTCCAGTTTGACAAATTGGATTCCTAAAGCTGATTCTTTGAAGAAAAGGATGCAGTGTGACAAGACAAGAAACAGCTCCTCCTCAAATCGGGAGGATAAATAAAAAAATAGAAGCAACCCCATTCTCTGGCTTCCCTGTGACTCAAAGGGTGTCTCAGTTGTCACTGATAATCTAATCTTCCGATGATAGGTGAGAAACAGGACAATGGCGACCCAGCCAGGCTGCGGGTGTGATAGGCCTCTGATTAATAGGACTGTCCAAGAAGGCCCCAGCCCCCGGGAAGATGATTAATGACATTTGATGTGAACTCTGACCTCCCCCGGCAAGCACAGAGGGAGAAAAGGCTGCTGCTCAGACAGGATGTGCGTCCTACAGAAGGTGATTGATTCCTGAAGGCTTTGTGGCTCTGAGGGTGCATGGGGGGCCCCTTGTGGCCCCTTCCTGGGCTCTGACAAATACCCTCCCCTGGCAGGGGTCTGCAGTGAGCACCTTTCCCACGGAGCGGAAGTTTTTATTATGCCCAGAACACTGTGTCTCAGAAGCAGTTCCCTGGGAAGCCATGGCCAAGCTCTGCTGAGCTGTCTTCCCCAACCTGAGATCATTCTGACCCCTCCCCAGCCCGAGTGCCGTGAATCACACCAAAGGGCCTTTAAAAGCCAGGCTTGTCTTCAGACCTTCTTCGGGGTTTTGTACTCTAGCCTCTGGATGGGCACCGGTCGGCTTGGAGCTACCTGGCTTGTGGCAAGAAAGTGTTTCTGTGGCTGGCGGGGAGGGGAGCAGCTGAGATGCCCCAGGCTAGCAAGCAGAGGGAAAGGGGGCGCTGTGGGAGGGGGGGCAGCGGCTTGGTGTCGGTCAACACAGGGTGTGGGAGGAACCAGCTTGCTTGGCCCTGATGGCCTGGCTGCAGGAGCCGCCTCAAACTTGGCAGTCAAGAGTCTTCTTTGCTTAGCTCTGCAGGCTCATGTACTACCTTGTCTCCCCTTAGTGGGAGGGCCCTGAGATAGTCTGGAATGTTTCCTTCTGATCATCAGCCTTTTCTCGCTTTACTGCCTATGGCAACCGTCATGTCCTTAGTAGCAACCCACGTCACTGGCTGTCCAGGTCTTGGTTGTAATAATGACCAAACAATTACAGCCAAGAGAAGTGTTCATCGTGAGATCAGCTGAGGACGTGTCCGGCCAGTGATGATCGTGAGATAGATGTGTGTCTGCCCGTGGGTGTTAGTGGGACCTGAATACTGGTGATCCCCGCTTTTGCTAGAAAGTGTGCCTGGTTGTTGGTACCCCGGTTGTTGTTGGCTAGGGATCAGGGAGCCCTCTGAGAGATGAGCTCGACACAAGACCAATGACAGTGAGTGGGAGCCAGCGACATTAGGGACACCTGACCAGAGATACGCCAGGCAGGACTTGGCACAACCCTCACTCCCTGACAACACACTTCAGAACCACTGGGTACCTTCCGCGTGCTGGATTTGGGGTGTAGACCCTCAGCCGGTGACCTGCCTTCTCAGCCATCCCGGGGGTGGTGGTGGGAGGCTGCTGACCGGCATGTCCGTGTTGGCAGCGACACAAGCTTGGCCCCCTGCCGCGGGAGGGGTGCAGGCGTTTGAAGAGTGGATGGCATGCCAGCCTTATCAGTTACATACGAATGGAAGATGGACAAAGGAAGCTACCCCTGTAGGACCTACACACAGAATTCCCCTAGGACCAAGGTGTAGCCTCATGAGGCTGGCGGCTTTTCTGCCTCAAAGGTAGGTGCGTGCGAAGCCCCTGGGCCTGCTATGTGGACAGCACTAAACGAAGGGTAGGAGTTATTATCATTATTTTTATGTTCGGTAAATTTTATTATTAATGCGATACTTACAGGAGAATCACTCGACAGTGTACTCAGTTGTGAAGAAGAACAAAATGCAGGACTGTATGTGAAATGCTGAAAAAAGTATTATAACGAGGAAGTGTAATTAGGGACTTAATTTCTTTTTTAGCTGAGAATGGATTCCCCTGCACCACGTGAAGTCTATTGTTCGGTTTCTGCCTGTTGGACTCTCACTGGGGTTTCAGTAATTCATTATGTGGAGAAGTGGGGGACTCCCTGGAATATAAAAGGCCGGCTGGTGCACAGCCTCCCTGCGGAAGGAAGAGTAGGGGAAGCTGCTTGGGCCGCCCCCTTCCCCTCCTCCTGGGCTTCCGCGGTGCCCCATGATGGCTGACGAGTGGGCATTCATGGTGGGTAGACACAGTTAGCCAGAATTACCATGTCAGGGACACGGACGTCCACACTCCCTTGGTAGGCTAGGCCTCCTGAGTTCACTCCTGCCCTGGCCAGCTCTGACCATGAAGACTTCCCTCCCTCCCTGATCACCACATGCTGGGCAATCACACAGGCCGGGAAAAAATCTGACCCACAGCATCTGACTAGTGCAAGATTCCTAAGAGAAGAGACTGGGAGGGAGGAGAAAAAGCACAGAAGGCAAGAAGACCTATCACATTTTCTAATCAAGGAAGCAGGTGTGACATGGGTTAAGTTTAAAATTCTCCTCCAAAAGTTTTTGGGGTCTAGTATTAGGGAATCTCAGATATTGATTAGCTCAATGATTTATTATTATTATTTTTTTAAGTAGGCTCCTCACCCAGCTTGGAGCCCACTGTGGGGCTTAAACTCACAACCCCGAGCTTGAGACCTGAGATCAAGACACCTAGCCAGACACTTAACCAACTGAGGCACCCAGGTGCCCCTTAGCTCAATAATTTTAAAACTGGCAATCTTCAGAATCATCTGGAGGCCTTGTTAAAACACAGACTGCTGGGCCCCACTTCCCAGAGCATCTGATTCAGAAGGTCTGGGTTGGGTCTGAGAATTTGCATTTCTAACAAGTTCCCAGTGATGCTGATCGTTGCTGATATGAAGACCACACTTTGTTATAGCTTGTTGGAGAGCATCAGAATGATTTTGGGGATCTTGTTAAAAATATTAATTTCTAGGTCCTCAGTAACAGTCATGATGTGCTTGGCTGCAATTAACACAATGCCAGACAACAGTTATCTGAACAAGAAAGATTTAGTCACATATCAGCTAAACTGGAGGTAGATAATTTGAGATTTGGTGTTTTATGTTATAAAAAATGGGGGGAGGGTGTCTTTTTATTTATATATTTTTTAAGATTTTATTTATTTGAGAGGGAGAGAGAGAGGGAATGAGAGGAGAGAGGTCATCGGGAGAAGCAGACTCCCTGCTGGGCAGGGAGCCCGATGCGGGACTCAATCCCAGGACTCCAGGATCATGACCTGAGCCGAAGGCAGTCGCCCAACCAACTGAGCCACCCAGGCGCCCCGGGTGTCTTTTTATTTAATTGCTTATCTTAGGTTTGTTGCCTCATGATTGCAGAATGGCTGCCACAGTTCCAATCATCATTTTCTCATATGTCCAAGGCAGGAAAAGAGGCGGGACCTCCCCCCACTCCCCAAATCTCATTCTTTTACATCAGACCTAGTACTTTTCCATAAGCCTTTTCTTTACAACTCGTTGGTATGAAGTGGGTCAGAGGCAGGAGCAATGGGGAATGGCATTACTGAATGCATCAATGCACCGAGGCTCACTGCCTGGGGCTGGGTGATGGCTCACCTTACCCGAGCATGTTATTGCCTGATCAAAATAAAATTCTATGACCCAAGGGAGAAAGGAATGTTATTGGGCAGAGACTAACGTGTCACCCAGCTAGGGTGACTTGTCCTAGATCTCTTGGGATAGGTCTGGTTTTAAAATGTAAAGTCTCACATCCTAGGAACCTCCTTAGTTTAGGGCAAATCAAGAGGAGTGGTTGCCCTAACTCCAGTCTCCCAAGACCTGAATTAGCATCTCTTAAGGGAGAAATCCAGACCTTAAAAATGACTTTTAACACTTTCCCCCAAAGATTGTAATGTATATCAAAGCTTGAGAATCACTGGGCTTAAGTGTCTGTGAAGCCAGAACAGAGGACTCGTGGTTGACGTATTCCCAGCCAGCCTCGGAGCGGGAGGACGTTCCCGACGGAGGGATGCAGGTAAGACTTAGGGCTGGGGCTCTCACAGATCAAACTGAACGTTAAGCCTAGGCAGGCCTGGGATCTTCAAACTCCATCCTCAGCCTGCTCTTTGTCCCTTAGAGAAGGGCCAGGCTAGCCTGAACCCCCTGCTGCGGGTGGTCTGGAGTCCCGCAGCCACAGAGCATGTGACATTGGACGTACCCCAAGTGCTCTCAGGACAGACGGCCCATCTTAGTCATCTTCTGCTGGAGCAGCGAGCCCCAGCGAGCCTGGCGCATCGTAGTCATTCGGTAAATGCGTGTTGAATGAACGGATGAATGAATGAATGGGGAGGGCTGCACTCTCGAACAAATATAAACTCTAGCCCTCGAACCCCTAACTATCCCTGTGACAGCCAAGTGCCCAGAGCCAGAAACTCCTCTGCCTCATCTGTGAGCTGGCAGGACCCTGGCTGGGGTGGGAGTGGGGTCCCACTCCCACCCCAGGTCACAGGATGCCTGCACCCTATCTCCGCAGCCCAGGCTTCCGTGGGAAGCGGTGTGTGTCCCCGCCGCACAGCGCGCTGGGTAACTTTCCGATGGCCTGAGGTCATTACTCATCATTAGGAGTTCTGGTGTCTGGAGTTTTCCAGGTGATCAAAGCTCCTCTGTCTGGAGCAGCCAGGCAGGCCCTGGTATCTGTCACCAGTAATCCCCCAGCTCCGCCAGGCAGACAGTTAAGTAACCCAGGAAGGAGGGGATTTGGTTTTTAAGCTCAGATAATTCAGCCTGACACCCCGACATGCAGACAGTGGCTCTAGCCCAGCCTGAAGAAGTTGGCCTGAGCCAGAGGGGTGCAGGCCAGAGGGAGCCTCAGCGCCTTTCGGTGTTAGCTTATTGTAGAACCCCTGGGCTCCCTCCTGCCCCCACTCTCTTCCCAGCTCTCCTCGGGGGGCTGTGGGTGGGAAGGAGACTCCGCTGCTCACAGGACACTGGGCCCACGTCACCCCTCTTGCACACGCTCTGTTGCATCTCCCCAGAGACTCTTCTCTAAACGCAGGCCTGCCCCTTGCTTCCCCGGAATAGGAGCTCCCAGTGGGCCTCTTTTTGCTTCCTAGTCTTTGGCCGGGGTCAGGGTCCAGTTTGCCTCCCCAGGCCCCTCCACACCTGGCACGACCTAAGTCACTGCTGAGGAAATGTGCTGTGATTATTCATGCAGGTCCTGGCAGTTGAGTAAGACTCACCGATTCCTTCAACGATGGGGATGAAGGAAGGAGGTTGAGCACAATGGCGTTTTCTGATTTTAAGGAAAGGTGGGGATTAAAAGTTTGGGTCTATATATTTTTTCTGATTGGATCTTTGTGCAAAAAAGCTTGCTCCTGCCGATCCTAAATGGCGCAGACCAAGGTTCCTGCCCATGTGGAAGGCCGTCGGAGCGAGCAGGAAACCTTGGGAGCTTCTTAGTCTGGGGGATAGTGGCTATGCTGAAGAGTTTATGTAAATGTCCAGGTAGTAGCATCCTGAGGGGTTCTTTAAGAAAATTGGTGTTGGGGCACCTGGGTGGCTCAATGAGTTGAAGCCTCTGCCTTCAGCTCAGGTCATGGTCCTGGGGTCCTGGGATCGAGCCCTGCATCGGGCTCTCTGCTCAGCAGGGAGCCTGCTTCCCTCTCACTCTCTGCCTGCCTCTCTGCCTACTTGTGATCTCTGTCAAATAAATAAATAAAATCTTAAAAAAAAAAAAAAAGAAAGAAAATTGGTGTTGAGGGTGAGGATAGAATATTCCAACTGGGGTGATGTCTGGCCCTTCCTGACACGCTCTCTGGGCCACCATGCGGGCCTTCGGGCTCTGGCGGGGGGTGGGGCTCTCTTCCGTGAGGCTTCTTCTGTCCCAGCTGAGTTCCGTGCCCAGCAGAGCGGTGGATGGTGCAAGACAGACGTCAGCATGCCCCAGCACGCTTTGGAGGCCCTCCTGGCACAAGCCTTGGCCTCTGGAGCTGGAGAGGGGCCAGCTCCACTGGGGGCGGGAGGGGGGTGCAGAGGAGGGGGGCCCTGCATTTCTCTTGTCCAAGGACTACTCCTGTGTCTTCAGACCCACTCCCACCAAGATGTTTTACATATTTTAATTAAAGTGCCGCCCTGGGCTGGCAGAGCCCCTGCTAGATGGCTCCAGTCCGAGCCGCAGGGCCGCAGTGTTGTGAAACACGCATCCGACCATGGGCTCCCGCTCTGGAGAAGGCTTTGGCAAGCACCCCCGAGGCGGGGCCGCTCAGCTTCCAGGAGGGGAAAGGAGCTAGGCGGGTGGCGGGCAGGTGGCGGGCGCATCCAGGGGTGGCCAAGGCGGGGGGGCTCAGGGATGGGGGTAGGGCTCAGGTAGGAAATGGCACAGACAGTTTCCGAGGACCAGCTGGCTGGTGGGCTGGAGATGATCAGACTCTTGCAGACACACGGCCCCGTGGACACTCCTTATCAGTGTCAAATTATGACAAATGGCGATGGGTAACAGTTGCTGGGTGACAGCTGCCACGTCTCAGAGGGAAGCAGGTATTTTTAGCACTGCGCCTTGGGGCTCTGGCTCCAGGTTAATTAATCATGGGGAACAGCACTGAGTTTGGTGCTCACTCCTGGGCCCTGCACCCACCCCAGCCTGGTCCCCATTCCCCAGCCTGGTCCCCATTCCCCAGACTGGAATACCAGCCACAGGGGCCGGAAGGCAGGCATAGCTACGGTAGCCCTTGGTGGCCCTCACGCCGCATGGGGTACACTGTGGGTACCATCCCATGCCTCTCCACGGCCGGGGTCCCGCACCCCTCCTTCCCTCCTCCTCCTCGGGGGCCCCCACTCAGCTGGGCCTTTTAAGTTCCTCCAGCCCCTTCCTGCCTAAAGCCTTCCCACTTGAGCTTCCATTTTGAACATGACTCCCAGGCGCCCTCCCCAGGCTATCTCACCCCAAATGCCCTCCCTCCCACATGCCCTGCCTGAGCGCCCTGTCCCAGGCTCCCTGGCACGCTGCCCAGTTTCCTTGCTTCAGAGCACTTAGCACCAGCCCACGTCACCTTAACTGTTGATCGCTTCACGTTATTGTCTGTCTCCTTCCACTGAAGCGCCGGTGGCTTGAGAACAGGGATCATCTCTATCTTGTTTGCTGACTTAGTGTCCACGGGGAAGGTACTCAGTGAAGTCACCGGATATGCGCTTAGATGGATGGTTGGATGAAAGGCGGGGTGGGTAGATGGACAGAGGGAAGACCCTTTATGGGATTTAAAATGCACTGTGTCAAGATTGTTGTCATTGATAGGGGTACATCTGGGGAGATGCTGTGTCGCCACATCCTCACCCAGGCCAGCAGCTGCCGAGGGAGGCCCAGGCCCAGGGGATTCTGGGAAAAGAATATTCTGGCTAGGGCCAACAGCTGTTCTGCTCTAGAAACATCCAGTCACATGCTTTTCAGTGTTTGTGAGAGGCTGCTCTCATTTTGTTTTCTTTCATAACTTTTTCTTGGGGTGGGGAGAGATAGACCCATTTTCAGGATTTCCTAGAAGATTGTTTCTTCATGCCACCTGAAGGCTGACATCAGTTATTCATTTGGGGGAATTATGCAGGGGCCTTTTGCCATTTCCTCTTCAAATAGAACTCTTCTTTGCAGAAGCCCCAGCTGGTTGCCTATCCTCCCCATCTCATTTTGGCACAGAAACCCAATGTAGTCCTTACATTGGGAGGCCAGGGTTTCAGGGAGGCCAGGCCCAGCCCCAGCCCAGAAGGGGACCCTGTAATGAGTGTGAACTATCTTCAGGACCTCCGTCCCCCAGCCAGTGTGTTGGGTCAGGAATGGGGCTGTGAGCAGCTCTGGGAGGGTTTCCCTCATCTTTAAAGACATACATAAGGGGCATCTGGGTGGTGAAGTTGGTTAAGCATCCAACTCTTGGTTTTGGCTCAGGGTGTGATCTCAGGGTCATGAGATCAAGGCCCCACGTTGGGCTCTGCGTTCAGTGCAGAGTCTACTTGAGACTCTTTCCTTCTCCCTCTGCTCCTTGTGCTTGTGTTTTCTCCCTCTAAAGTAGATGTATCTTAAAAAAAAAAAAAAAAGGAAGAAAGGAAACATATGAAGGGGCACCTGGGTGGCTCAGTTGGTTGAGCATCTGCCTTTGGCTCATGTCGTGATCCTGGGGTCCTGGGATTGAGCACTGAGTCAGACTCCCTGCTCAGTGGGGAGCCTGCTTCTCCCTCTCCCTCTGCCCCCTGCTTGTGCTCTGTCTCTTGCTGAAAGAAAGAAAGAAAGAAAGATTGATACATGAAGGAATGCACCCGAGACATGTCCCATTTCCTGATCCTCAAAAGGATCAAGTTTATTTTGTATGCAGAGTCAGAGCATAGGGAGGGCACACATGGCAGAGGCTGGGGGAGGCTGATGGCCCATGTGGTTTCCATTCTCGAAGGGTGGGCAGAGCCCAGCAGGAATGTGCTTCAGTCCAGCGGTGCCTACCCCTGCACCTCCTAAAACATGCCCACTCCTGAGCTCCTATCCATTCCAGTTGTCTGATTCTCAGGGGATAGGGGTCTGGATCTCTGTGGAGTTGATACCCTCCTTCCCTGGCCCCCCATCTTTTTGAGACGCGAGGAGCCTGTGAACTGTGGAAACAGATCAGGGGCAGGGAAACCCTCCTGACAGTAGCCCGGAAATACCTTGCCAGAGATGCCCTTGACGTCCTAAAGGGCCCTAGTCGATCTGTTCCCTTCCTTTCCTAGGACTGGAAGGAAATTTGTGAGGAAAGCACAGCCCTGGATGATAACCCTTCGGGGAGGAGAACATTCAGAGCATGTGTACATCGGGTTGTCCTGGCTGAGGACTCTCCGAAGGTTCTAGAGGCCACCAAGCCTGGGGTCTTCTACGGACAGAGTGCTCGTTCTCCTTCAACCTTGCTGAGGCTCTTGTGGGAGCGGCCCTCCCTGGCTGGTTCTGGGGAGCAATGAACCGAAATCTCCTTAAAAAGCACCAGGGAGATTGAGAGATTGCCATTCCTTCTTAACTGTTGCTACTTTGCTTTCACAGTTCCGGTTATGACCTCTACCATTCCCTCTGGGAGACAGAGATAAAGGGGCAGAGACTCCAAATCAGAGAGAAAGAGGCACAAATAGAAAGAGACACTAGAAAAATGACAGAAACCAGAAGACAGACTCACGTTCTTTCTTTCAGTGATTCAAAAAAAGTACTCATGGAGAACCTACTATGTGCGGGACTGCACGCCCACCCCTAATGAGCGCACCACAAGACGGAAGCCTGTCCACACCAGCTCCGCAGACCCACCGCGGGATTTTAGGCAAGAGAATAAAGAGCATGCTGTTCCCGCTGAGGCCAGTAGGTGGCGCCATGTCAGAGGGAAAGCTAGGGCAGTTGCTGGATTTGATAGCCCTATGGACATAACTTCAATTTCATCTAGTTCTCTGAGTGCCATTATGTGCAGGGCAACAGGCAGGACACTTGACAGTACATAGGATGAGAAATGCAGGACGCCTGGTGGCTCAGTTAAGCGACTGCCTTTGGCTCATTTCGTGATCCTGGTGTTCTAGGATTGAGCCTGACATCTGGCTCCTTGCTCAGCGGGGAGTCTGCTTCTCCCTCTCTCTGCCTGCTACTCCACCTGCTTGTGCTTCTCTCTCTGTCAAATAAATAAATAAAAATTCTTAAGAAAAAAAAAGGATGAGAAATGTACGCTCGCTGTCCTCATGGAGTTTATTGTGCTCTTGGGGACTGGAAGGATAAGCTCCCAGGTCACCAAAAAAGGGGAAAGGAGTAAGTGCCTCAGGAATGGTTCAAAGGAAGACCTGAGTGGATCTTAGGACCAGAGACCGCAGAGAAGCCATCTCCCACCTGCTCACATTGTATCAGAGGGGACAGAGAAGGGAGGTAGGTGACTGACCCATGGTCCCACAGCAATTTCAGACTCCCAATCTCCTGACTCCTGCAACAGTGCTCTTTTCGCCAAACATTCTGCCTCAATAACTGGGGCTGCTGCCCCATCCTGAGACTCAAAATTCTGCCTTAGTTTTGCTATTACCTCCCAAAATGCCCCCTCTGATGCCTCCTGCAGGGCACTCCAGCTAGGTCAGTCCTCTTCTCAGGGACGGCAGCTGTCCTCATCAAACGTCCTGTGGTGCTGGGGTCCCCTCGCACCACTCACGAGAGCTGACTGTCTGCACCTCTACGTGGAGGTGCTCAAAAGCAGCGGTGGTGGGAGTATTCACACCATGGAAATTGGCAACGGCTATGAATCAGAACCTTCCCCTTGCCCCCCACCTCTGCCCACCACCCAGGGAGCTGCACACCACTGAATTAGCATCCCTGCTTTATAGAGGAGGTGAGGTGGTCTGCCAAAGACACACAGCTTATAGGTGGTGGAGCTGAGACCCCTCCCGGGCAGTTTATCCCGGGGTGCTTAGCTTAGGGCAAAGCCAAGAGAACCCAGAGCCCTTGAATGCTTGGATGCAGAGGGGTCTAGGCTGATACCTGGTTTCTTGTGTGGGTGCTACCCACGGTGACGTCATTAGCGTGATGTTAATATTGGGAACACGAAGCAGTTTCGGTAAAATGGGAACTAGTCCATCTTCGGATAGACTGGATTTGAGGCAAGGTGTTGAAGAGATGCTCACAGATGGAGGCTAGGAGAGAAGTCGGCGCAGGACACTGAGGCAGGATAGAGGTCTGTTCTTGACTAAACTGACAAAAGCTAGCTAGAAACATTTTCCTTTCTTAGAGTATTCAGGTAGGAAGTGTGAAATGCACCCCTTGTATGTTTCTCATCTGTGTTGACACTGAGGCATGACCCAGCAGGACAGGAGTGGGGCGCTGGGCACCCCTGCTCACACTTGCTCCCCGGTCAAGGTGCAGAGTGAGCACTTGGTAGTTGCCGAATAAATGAGGAAGTGACCTGATTTCACCCCACACAAAGCTGACTCAGCACTGCTGTGGACCACACATTAAAACCTAAGTATGTGCCAGGTAACTTTTTTTTTTAAAGATTTTATTTATTAGTTAAAGAGAGAGCGAGCACAGGCAGAGAGGCAGGCAGAGGCAGAGGGAGAAGCAGGCTCCCTGCCAAGCAAGGAGCCCGATGTGGGACTCCATCCCAGGACGCTGGGATCATGACCTGAGCCGAAGGCAGACGCTTAACCAACTGAGCCACCCAGGTGTCCCATGTGCCAGGTAACTTTTAAGATGATCTAGAATGCTGGCTTTGTTATAAGAGTATGGATGTGGGGGGCGCCTGGGTGGCTCAGTCTGTTAAATGTCTGCCTTTGGCTCAGGTCATGATCCCAGGGTCCTGGGATCGAGTCCTGTGTCAGTCTCCTTGCTTGGCGGAGGGGGGGCCTGCTTCTCTCTCTGCCTACCGCTCCCCCTGCTTGTGCTCTCTCTCACAAATAAATAAAATCTAAAAAAAAAAAAAAAGTATGATTTGAAATAAAAAATTACTTTCTTTTTCTCCTTCTTTTCCCTCTTCGTCATCGTCTTCTTCATCGTCATCTTCTTTTTCAGCATTTTTAGAGCTGGAAGTGAGCTTAGGCATCATCTCTTACAATGACCCATGGAATTTCTTGTGCCAGGGGATCTGGAAGGACAAGGTCCTAGGTCTAAAAAGAGGGTGAAGATAGTAAGTGCTTCAGGAGAGGTTTCAAGGAAAGGCTGTGCAGACTTTGGAAGGTCTGAGATGGCCGAGAAGCCAATTTGCCTGTGAGGAGCAGAAGGCCAGAGACCGTGTGTGGGAGAGCACCCATGCCTGGCTCACTGGCCCGGCCTGCCTTATGCTGTCCTGTTCGCTGCCTGGCTCTGGGCCTCGGTTTGTCCCTCCAGTAAAAGGAGAGAGTGCGCTCTGGTTCTGGGAGGGGGAATGAGTCAATGAAAATCCACATAATAGGAAGACAGCTTGGGTGGATGAGCAGAAAGAGCCCTGGATACCAACCACGGAGGCTACAATATGCAAATGAGTCGATTGTGGCTTTCCTCCTGGTTGGCTGAAGGGGCCCCGACATCACAATGCGCGGGGTTTCTCCACTCCAAAGGATTATCTCTAGCCAAAAAAAAAAAAAAGAAAGAAAGGAAGAAAGAAAGAAAGAAAAAGAAAAAAAGAAAGAAAAATTCACGGACCAGACAGGTCTCTTAGCTCCCTCTCTTTGTCCAAACGGGAAGAGAAGCTATGGAACCCCTCTACCATGCTGGGTCCATCCTCATGCAGGTGAACACCTTACAAGGGAAGAAGATGGTGGAGAGCGGCCTCCAGTCTGGAGACTTCTCCCTCCCCCAGTCCTGGCCTTCCTGCCTCCTGCCACCAGCTGACCTGGAGCTCCTGCAGCAGAAGGTAGCCGGGGTGCAGCGGGAGCTGGAGGACTTCAAGAAGGAGGCGCTGAAGGCCATCCGTTACCTGGAGGACGCCTTCTGCGAGATGAATGGCGAGCTGGCACAGCAGGAGGAGCAGGCCGCCCGCGTAAAGCAGCGGCTGAGGGAGGAGGAGGACCGGGGCGTTGTGCGCAACAAGGTCCTCACCTTCCTGCTGCCCCGTGAGAAGCAGCTCAGGGAGCACTGCAAGCGGCTGGAGCGCATGCTGCTGGGCTCGGGCCGGGACGCGCTCAGCGCCCCCAGGAAGATCCAGACTGACTGATGCCTCCCCCAGCTGGAGCCCAGCTTCCAAAGGAGCAGCCGAGCAGATTTTGTTTTCAGTAGAAGGACCAACCCTAAGTCCCCGTCCATTCGCTTCCCCGCCCCATGTCCACTGCTTTCCTTCTACCTCAATAACACCTTGCTGAGAGGCGAACAGGCCCCAGTATGTTCTTTGGTGAAGCTCGTTTGCCCATCATCATCACAGAAGGAGGCGCCCCACTCCTCCGGCTTTCAGATGCATGTAACTTTCACCGTTAGCTGGTTTCCTGTTTGTAATGGTCATGTGGCTCAAATGTATAACATGGTTGTTTTTTAAAATCTTCTTAAATTGATGTGTTGAACAGATTTACCTTTCTTTTCATGACTCAAGGCTCTCCTGGTCGTTACTCGATGCATGGTCCCCTGAGAGGGGCCGATCATTCCCCAGAGCCTTGACTGGCCTCCGAGTACTGTCCTTTTGTGGTTCACATCCCCGCCTAGTGGGCTTTTCTGCCTGCTTTCCTAGTTAGACTGCCCTGTCTCACCTGTGTTTGCTGACCTTGGCACAGCTGAACTTCCTTCCCATTTAGTCTGGCGGAAGAGATCAGACAGAGCTCATTAGGGCTGGGGTGGATGGGGTCCGGAGAGTTTAGTGCGCAGACGCACCAGGCCGCAGACCCGCCCCTGAGTGGGTGGGTTCGAGAGAAGCGCCGCTGGCTTTCACGCCTGACCCCTGGAGCAGGACAGGTTACGGTGCCCGGACTTTTCTCAGGTGGTGTCCACACACCATCCCCCCTACTTCTCAGGCCCCTTTGGGCGCAAGTGCCGCTTCCCCATTGTGCCTAGGGGGAGGCTGACTGCAGTTTGAGGCCGGTCCTCTGTGCTCATCACCCTACTGCCCGTTTGGAACCACACCAAGCTCTTCATGGACTTGCTCTTCTGGTGACTTGGGGCTTCCTGCACTGTCACTGTGTCTTTTAGCTCCAGTGAGACTGTTTCATCGAGTCGCATATCCTCTCTGTGGTCCCCTCCCTCCCCGATGCTGCCATGCAATGGGGTTTCTCCCCCAAACCGCAGAAGTGAGGTTCCTGGAGGCCAGAGTCAGCTCCAGAGCTCAGCCGGGCCTCTGTCCTCCCAGCCAGGGTCTCATAGCCTTTGCCAAACCCTTTGACATTCTTCAGCCCCACCTGCCCTCCTGTTTCAGGGAATCATTCCCAACAAGATTCGAGCATCTGACCTTCCCACAAGGACCCTGTGATCCCCTGCTGATGGCTATATCCATCCCTCGCCGTCCACCCTGAAGGCTGCACCCCTATTTTAACTCCAGACTGTTTCTGCCTTGGAAGGTACAGCTGAAGAAATAGTAATACAGACACTAGCGACATTCCCATCACCGATGGAGCTACGGTTGTCATGAATGTGCTGTGTTCCAGGCCCCAGGCTCAGCCCCTCGAAGGCAGGTATGGCTCTAACCTTCACTTTCAGACTCAGAGGAAGCCACCACTCGGAGAGGCTAAGTTGCCCAAGGCCACATAGCTGATAAGTGGTAGAGCTGAGATTTGAGCCTAGGAATGTCTAACTCTAGAGGCCTTGCTTGTTTTAACCAATATTTAGTATTTGGGGAACCTTAGGAGTGTCTGCTGAGCTCTGCTTGAGTACACGAGGGGAGCTTCGTGATCTTGCTGAGGTGAGCTCTGCGAGAAAGGACTGTTTTGTGTGTGTGTGGGGGGGGCATGTGTGTGTACAAATGTGCCTGAGAAGGAGAACTTCTAAATCAGCTAAATAGAAGAAGGGCTTTAAAGAATCAACTGCTGGGGCTCCTGGCTCGCTCAGTTAGTAGAGCAGGTGACTCTTGATCTCGGGGTCGTGAGTTCAAGCCCCACATTGGGCACTGTGCTCACCTAAAACAAAATCAGCTGCTTTGTACAAGAAAACTGGCTCTACATGCAAATTCATGCGGAAAGGGCTTTGTGTCGACTGTAGGTTCAGCGGGTAAATATGGCTGCTAAGGATTGATGGTGTTTGTGGGAATTCTGAGAGGAGGTGTAAAGGAGCCCAGGCCAGAGACCAGGTATAAGCTTCTAGTCGTCCCCTCAGTGCTTAATTCTCCCAGCAGCAAGGTGTGACAACACGTGTGAAGAATTGTCAGCCAGGAAGGCTTACCCAAGTCTTGGTGTTGAAGGTTTTACTGGTGGATAATTACCGGTCCGGAGCCCCTCCATGGCTGACCTTGCTCGCTCAGCCTCTAGCCCCTCCCAAGGTCAAGCTGATACAGCTTGGCAGGGGCTGTAGCGGGAATCATGTGATTAGCATTAACTATCTGGCGAGGCCCCAGGCTGGGGTTAAAACAGAAACAGTCTTATCAGAGAGCAGACCACAAGGACTCTCTCGGAAGTTATCTCTCAGGGCCTGTCAGAGGCGGGACCTTTCCTGGAACGTGCGGGGTTGGAGCTTTTCACAGCTGCCGAACAGCCCCCACGGTGCATTTTGTTTCCTCCGTGGGGCTGAAACCAGCTTCCTAAAAGCGTCTGTCTTTCGTGGCTATTACCCGCCCAGAGAATTCGTTCATTCGCCCAGAGCCTTCTCCTGACTGGTGGAGGGGACCCTGCATCCAGCAGTTGTAATAAACTGTAATCACGTGCGTAACAGCTTTTCTTACTCTGCAAAGAGTTCTAGTGAATCACTGAACTTTAGGGTGGTCTTAGGGACCCATGACACCGTGTCGGATGCACTTGACGTTTCATCCACAATCACCTCGTGAGCAAGGCACTGTTATCCCTGTGGCAGATGCAGAAACTGAGGCACGGAGGGTACGTACCTAGCCGAGGATACACAGCAGGACTCTGGAGTGCCCTCTCTTGACTACCATCCCACACCAAAGCCAGGGACTTGCAGTGATGGGCTGGCCCCCTTTCCTGGGAGGTGTCATAGGGACGGCCCTGAGGCACTCCCACGGCAAGGAGTCATCTTGGAGTGATGAGGAGGAGGAAGAAGCAGGAAGCTTGGGAATTTCCTGGCTTGGAGACCTCAGGTGCACCTGTGTGCAGGTTGGGTTAGGCGCCCTACCTGGAGACTGGTCCTCGCCTGGTTTTCTCTGCGGCAGGATTTCAAGCTTGCTTCTCTGTCAGGAGCTGCAAGTCACCTGATGCCCACGATGCTGACTTCTTTGAGGAGACTTTTTTTTTCCCAGGTAATAAGACATCTGAAGTAGGTGATTGGTTCAGTAAGTCAGCAGTGGCAGGTCTGAGTTGGTATTCCTGCATCCTCTCTCCCCCTTCCTCACCACCCCGCCCAGCCCATGGTCACGTGATTATGGTTGCGGGAGTGCCAGAGTTGTGTGCTCGCTCAGCGACTTCCAACAGGGGAAAGAAGGGGCAGGGCTTTTCTTGCAAGCCTCCCATTCATCAGAAAGGAAACCCTTTTGTGGGATCCCCCCGGCAAATTTTCTCTGACATCTCTTTGGCCAGACCTGAGGTGTTTGCCTGTCCCAAACCAATTGTGGACAAAGAGGACAGCAATGGCCACAACTCAGCCCCAATGGGCACCTCAGTGACCCAAGATCTGAGCTTCCAGCCATGAGTGTGGCTGTTGGGTGGTAATCAGCCCCACCTGCCACAACCTCAGCCTTACCTTTTCTACGTAATAGATACTGAGGGTCGGGGTGCCTGGGGGCTCTGTCCGTTAAGTGTCTGCCTCCGGCTTGGGTCGTGAACTCAGGGTTGTGGGATCAAGCCCCATGTCAGGCTCTGTGCTCAGTGGGGAGTCTGCTTGGGATTCTGTCTCTCCTTCTCCCTCTGCCTTTTCCTCCAATTGCATGGGTGCTCTCTCTTTCAAATAAATAAATCGATAAAATCTAAAAAAAGAAAAAAAAGGGATAGTTTTCTCCCTGCCAATAACCATAGTTCTCAAATGCTTGTACAAGCTACAGTACTCTGCTTGCTGCTCCTGGGCACCTCCTAGCCCATAGAGGGCTCCTGAGATCTTCCCACACATGGTCCCACCTGAGGGTGCCTGGTTGGCTCAGTTGGTTCAGCGCTGACTCTTGATTTCAGCTGAGATCATGATCTCAGGGTCATGGGACTGAGTAATGTGGTGGGCTCTGTGCTCAGCAGGAGGCTGCTTGAGATTCTCTTTCTCCCTCTCAAACAAATACATAAATCTTGAAAAAAAAAAAAAAAAGACACATTGGCTCTATCTTAGGAAAACCTGTGGCAGCCAAGGGAGCACTCCCCGGGACCCCAAGTCCTATGTCTGCTGCAAGCTGGGAGCTCAGGTGAGGGGCAAGATGGCTGAGTGCAGGATAGCTGAACACGTAGCCTTTCCCGTGGGGAAGCAAGGGTGTGGTTCTGGGCATTGGCTTCATTCCCCACGCAGAATGTGACCTCCTGTTCCGATCCAGTCCATTATAGTAATTCCTGAAATGCTAAGAACATCAAGCATTGGCCATCATTCCTGCCCCTTTGACATTCATCAGGTGTAAATCTTTCCTTGTTTCTCCCTGGAAAAACAGTTGGGTAGAGTCTCAACATGTTGAGCGTAGAGTTATCATGTGACCCAGCAATTCCACTTTTAGCATGTGCCCAATGGACATGGGTCCACCCAACACTTATACATGAATGTTCAGAGTATTAGTCACAATAGCCTGAAAATGGAACCATCCAAATGTCTGTAAATGGATAAATAGGGTGTGGTACATCCATATGCCAGAATATTATTTGGCCATAAAACAGGAAGGAACTACTAATCATATAATATTGTGCTAAGCAAAGGAGCCAGTCACGGAAGTCCATTTGTTATAGCACACCATTTACGTGCAAGGTCTGCAACAGGCCAATCTGTAGAAACAGAAGGCAAATTAGTGGGTAGCTGGAGCTGTGGGGTTGGAGGTATGGGACAGCGATTGCTAGTGGGTATGACAAACGGGCTCTAAGTTCTCTGTGCACTTTAAATAGGTGAATCGTATGCCAAGAGAATTATATCTCAATAAAGTTGTTAAAAAAATAAAGTGGAAGTACAAATACACAGTGAAAAAACAGAGATGATGCTATGATTTACAATTCAAATCTCTTTTTTAATATTGAGAGACACAAATCAAGACTAGGATTATTTGGGGCACCTGGGTGGCTCAGTGGGTTAAAGCCTTTGCCTTCAGCTCAGGTCATGATCCCAGGGTCCTGGGATCAAGCCCCGCATCGGGCTCTCTGCCAGCAGGAAGCCTGCTTCCCTTCCTCTCTCTCTGCCTGCCTCTCTGCCTACTTGTGATCTCTGTCTGTCCAATAAATAAAATCTTAAAAAAAAAAAAAGACTAGGATTATTTTTTTTTAAAAGATTTTATTTATTTGTCAGAGAGCACAAGCAGTAGGAGCAGCAGGCAGAGGAAGAAGTAGCCTTCTCACTGAGCAGGGAGCCTGGGACTCAACCCCGGGACCCTGGGATCAGGACCAGAGCCGAAGGCAGATGCTCAACCAACTGAGCCACGCGGGAGTCCCAAGGCTAGGAGTATTTTAAATTGTTTTTATTTTATGGACATTCTAGAGCCTCCTGGGCTCCAGAATTTACTTGGATTGCATATATAAAAAGTGCACATAACAGGTGTATCACAAATGATAATTGAACCCAAACTGCAAGTAAGGCATAAAATGTTGTGATTGATGACCTTC
The DNA here is from genome assembly GCA_003697995.1 of Taxidea taxus jeffersonii. Classification (NCBI taxonomy): domain Eukaryota; kingdom Metazoa; phylum Chordata; class Mammalia; order Carnivora; family Mustelidae; genus Taxidea; species Taxidea taxus. The sequence continues at coordinate 30,643 of RCUC01098875.1, read as the reverse complement.
AGTGACCTCCACCATCTTCAAGAAGTCTCAGGAGCATGGAAGTGTGTAGAAGACATTCTGTTGTGCCCAACAGCATGCTTGACTCCCTTTTCCAGGATCATAGGAGATGGAAATGCTAGATGGAGATTAAGCCCCACCGCTCCCTTCCACCCTGGAAGATACCTTCTATGGGGTAAAGACAGCATCAGGACCATGTCGCTCAAGATGCTGTCTGCAGCTGTCACGTGACCAGGAGCCAGTAAAGACGTCTTATTCAGAGGTCTTTTCTCTGGCATGTCTTGTTTCCAAAGGCTTTACTCTGGTGAGATCTCTTGGTTGACCTCTTGCTCATCTCACCTTCCTTTGGATTTCCTTTCAACAGCAGGAAGAGGTCCTGGATAGGCATTTCGGCTCTCAGACCACCCTGGTTTGAATTCCAACCCTGCCTTTAGCTTCTGTACAGCACAGGGATGTGACTTTACCCCTGCAGCGCCATCCAATAGAACTTACCGTGATGGTGGAAATTCTGAGCTGTCAATATTGCCCTGATACCCATGTCTGGCTATCGAGCTCTTGAAACATGGTGAGTGAGATTTAGGAACTGAATTTTAAATTTTATGTAATTTTAATAAACCATATGTGGCTGGTGGCGAGCTTCAGTTTCCTCATATTCCCATGGGGATAATGGCACTGCCTACCTGGTTGGGATTTTTGGGTGAATTAAGAGAGGAAATATACGTATGGCAGGATAATTGACTGAGATTTTAATTACAGTTTGGTTCCCTAACCCACAGATAGGCTGTGTTCCTTGCCGCAGGGACTCTTGTTTGTGGGGCCCCAAACAGATGTTTTGAGAAACCCAGAAGGGAATCTTGGCATTTGTGCTTGGAAGCGTAAGTTACGGAGAGAAATTATGCTGGATCAGCCCAGAGTGCAAGGTGTTGGGTATTGCAGAAGGTGGAGGCCAGCTCCCAGGCAGAAGCCAGGTCAGGAGGTTGGATCTTTGCTTTCAGCCTGGTGCACTGGGCTGGGTGCGAGCGAGCAAGGGGTTCTTGTCCTCAGGGTGAGGTAGGCTGCATCTCTCTCTCTCTCTCTTCATTGAAAGCACAAAGGGAGTTCCTTTGGGAGATAGCTGGCATGTTGTTATTTGGAAAGACAGTCAAGTCAAAGCTCACAGGGGCTGAGGTTTAAAACCAAGGTCCAAGTGGAAATGTCACCTCCCCCGGCTGGAATTGGGACTTTGAGGTTGCAGAGTCCAAGGTCAGAGCTGGGAGCCATAGCCCCAGAAAAAGAAGAGGTTTCTGCCATGGGCCTGCAGGGTTTGAGGCACAGGATGGGGAGTCCAGCTAGCCCAAGGTGGACACCTTGACTTTCAGACATCCTTCCTCATCGGAAAGGTTCTCAAAGATGCTCTGACAAGCAGGGGTGTGAGGGAGATGGGGAAGGCAGGCCCCATCCCTGACACTCCGCGAGAGGAACGAAGCAGGTTCATGGTTCCAGTGTCCTTGGCTTGTCTGTCACCATCCTGCCGGGTTATTGCTTCAGGAGGGGGAGCATGGCCCCATTTCTGGGTTTGACAGTTCTGGTGGAGTCAAACTTGTCTCTACTAAATAAATTAGATCTCTCCAGGGCAGATCAATATTTAATGTGGGGTTTAAAAAGACCGACTCAGGAAATGAGTTTAAAAGTGGAAAATTTGCCTTAGGTAGCAATTTCTGAAATACAGTGGTATCAGGGGACAGATTATTCAAACCCAAGCCATGGATAATATAAAAACAGTTGAACAAACCGAGTTCTGCTTCCCGAGCATCGGTGACTCTGAATCCCCAGCTCTCTTGCGTGCTCCTCACAGGGCATTAGTGTCGCAAGCTGGAAGAGGCTATCTACTGTGACAGAGTCTCTTCCAAAGATGGCCAACTCCTGCACAGCGGCCCCCCTCCCTCACCTGTGGCAGACATCACTAATCAATCCCGGGCTTCTCTCCTCTCCACTTGGAGGCAGACTCATTTTTTTTCTCAATACCGCACTCCAGGCCGCCACCATCTATCAGCCAGCATGCACGTGATGTGAAATTTATTTCCCACCCTCCCCTAGTCCAAAATCCTCACCTAACAGAGGAGAAACTCAAGATTACACAGTGAGTTAGGGGCCTGGTCTAGGACCAGGGTCTGCTTGAGTGGACTTCTCCCTCTGAGAATGCATGAGAGGTTAGGATTCCATCAGCGATCCTTTTACTGACTCCTCTGTGAGCAGCACAGGGCTTTCCTAGAGCGGCATTGAATGCTTTGTTCTAGAGAAAAAACTGTAGAATTTCACAGCTAGAAAGTGGTTTAGTGGTCGTCTAGTTCTTCTTGTTCCGTCATGGGAAAAACGAAAGCTCAGAGAGGTCAAGTGACTTGCCTAAAGACACACAGCTGGTTGCTCTCTTCTCAACATCAGTAGTATGCCTTCCGATTCTAGAGCTCTCATTTTGAGGCCTGGGACAAATCACTCCAATGTTTGGACCTCCAGCAGTTAGACCCTCAGTGCCTAAGACTTGCAGAAAGTGTGCAGTAAGAAATGTACAGCATCTATTTTGATATATATAATTTTTAAAGATTTAATTATCTATTTGATAGAGCTTAAGCCGGGTGAGTGGCAGGCAGAAGGCAAGGGAGAAGTAATCTGCCCGCAGAGCAGGAGGAGCCCAAGGTGGGACCTGATCCCAGGATTCCAGGATTACAACCTGAGCCAAAGGCAATCGCTTAACTGACTGAGCCACCTGGGCGCTGCTATTTTTTATGTATTTTGATGTTTATATGGATATGCTCAGATTTAGCTTTCTAATAATATTTTGTTTGGCTGATGCAAAAACTGGTTTGTATTCTCTAAACAAAATAGTAACTGGGAAACTAGATATGTGGTGGTCCGTGGAGAGGTGTCTGTTTTCCGTGAACATCTTTTCAAAGATTTTTTTTTTTTATGCACATGTGAGCAGGAAATTGATGGTCCCTAGGGGAGAAAAGAAGCCTTCTCTCTCCAGGGTGGAGGGGCAATGCCAGGTTTAACATGACTGGTGTGGCCTCCATTTTCCCATCCATAAAATGGCAATAGTGATATTTGTCCTCCCAATTCAGAGGCAGATCGTAAAGGTCAAATGGAATAATGTCTGGGAAGGAGTTTTTAAAAAGTAAGGGATTATTGTGACAGGCAAAGGGGACAAAGCTGGCAGATGGAGGCAAGGTTCTCAGGAGTGAGAGGCTGGGGAGGGCGGGGCAGGGAAATAACAGGCTGCCTTGGCATCAGAACGCGGACAAGAATTTCCATGCCCTCATTACCATGGCGCTCCTGTCAGATTGAAACCAACCTCTGCTTTACTGCTTGACTTGCTGTGATATTTTAGGAATGGCAGCCCAAAGGAACACCACATTTGAAAAAGGTCGCTTTCCTGAATTTGCCACTGGGCATTATTTTTACGCCACTGTGCTGTTACCCAACTTCAAAACATACATCATATTTATATTGCCTCTGCTAAGCATATATTTTTATTTTATTGCTTACCATGTGGGTGACATTTGGTTATTGAATGTCTGGAGAATTGGACCCGGTTGTTGTTGTTGTTTTCATCCTTCCTTTCGTAAGTGCTTGCTCTGATGTATTAATCTTTACAAAAGGAATGAGACAGGGACACATAAGCATTCGCACTCACACACACACTAATCACATTGCCATTTTATCTCACTTTGCGGGTGTGTGGCTACATTTATAAGAGCTGACAGATCTGAAATAGGTGGTCTGAACTGATTCAGATGGGGAACGATGAAGCCCGCAGCCTCCTGGGGAATAGGCTGAGGGAGAGAGCGAGAGAGGGAACGAGGGAGAAAGCGAGAGAGGGAGCGAGAGAGCACCTTTTGTCTTGTTTGTGAAGGACACACCAGGCAAGGGGCAAGGATGGAACCACTGTGAGCCTGGGCTGGAGGGGACCCTGGGGATATATTTATAGGTCTATTAAAATATAGACGTGTTTTATAGATATTTTATATCTTATATATTCATCTATCTATCCAGCACCGCCCATAATTCCTGATCCGGGGCTCAGTGAATGGTTACTGCATTAAGGAACCAAAGAATGGCTCTATCAACCATTTGTTGAGGTGGTACCCAGTGCAAAACGTTTTGCATGCCCTCTCTCTCAGTACCGCCAGCATCCCCACCAAGCAATGTCATGATTTCGATTTTAAAAAGAAAGGAAACCGGGCTCCTCAAAGAGGGAGACTAGAACTGTCATGTCACCCAGCAATTCCACTCCTTTTTTGGGTGTGTACCCAGAGGAATTGAACGCAGGGACTCAAATGCTCACACCTGAGTGCGACAGCAGCTTTATTCACAATGACCGAAAGGTGGAAACCGCTCATGTGCCCATCAGCAGACGCGTGGATAAGCAAATCGTGGTCTACTCGTGCAACGGGATATCATTCAGTTGTAAAAAAAGAATGAATTGCCGATGATAACATGACAAATAGTCCATTTATAGGAAATGTCCAGAATAGGGAAAGCTACGGAGAGAAAGCAGATTCGGGCTTGCCAGGGACAGGCGTGGCATGATGGATTCGGGGGGCTCATTGTGGGGTAATTAAATGTCTGGAACCAGGTGGAGGTGGTGGGTGCACTACACTGTGAACGGACTACGTGCTGCTGAATTAGTCACCTGTAGACAGGTTATCTGATGGTATGTGAGTTTCACCTCCATTTTAAGAAGGGAAACTGAGTCTAGAGGGTGTGGCAGGTCGGTGGCATCAGCAGCCCTAATTACCCTCCTTGCTGTGTCCTTGCCATTTATTTGCACTGTGGCTGTATAGGCCTCTTCTGTTCTGACTCTGGACTTGGCCAAATGACCCTCTGATCAGTGGGACGGCAGCGAACCTAATGGAGAGGCTTGGAAAAGCCCACATGTGTTTCCACTCACTGTCTTGGACTTAAACACCGCCAGGAGAACAAGGTCAGGCTAGCCTTCTGGAGGATGACATGGAGTGGAGCCCAGGCATCCCGGCCAAGGCCATCCTACACCAGCCAGCCCCAGCCAACCTGCCAGCTGCCTGCCGATGCACGAGTGACCTCGGCCAAGATCAGCCAAGCCTGGCTCACATCAGCAGACCGCTCAGGCTGCTGCTAGATTCGTGAGAAACAAGAATGGAGTGTTGTTTTAAGCCATTAAGTTTTGAAGTGGCGGTTTTACAGTAAGAGCTAACTGATAGAGGTTGCATAACTTGCCCGAGGTCTCACATCAAGTTAGAAAAAGCAGAACTCATTCCAGAGAGGGCTTTGGAATGCGCTGTTTTATTCAATTGTCACCTTCATTTTACAAATGAAGAAAATGAGACTCAAAAATTGTGAGGGTGGGTGAAGAGAGCAGGGCAGGGGGTGAGTAGGGAGAGTCAGCCTTCCTGTCCTTGGTAAGGAAGGAATGTCACAAGCAAACCCTTCCAGCCTTCCCCCAAACCCCAACCAATTGTCACGGGAAGGTACTGAAATGCTGGTGTTGGTTTCCAATGTGCGTTGCGAGAGGGATCTCTGTAGCTTTCCATCGGTTTTTGGCAAGGCTGCCCTCCTGTCCTGCCATGGGCACTGGCTTGCTGGTGGAAAAGTAAGAAAGATAACCCGCCTACGTACTATTCTTCTCTCCTAAAACATTGCCCAGGTGTTATCCCGGATCTTTAGAAGATCTTAATTTTGTGAGGCAATGGGTTGCTAAAATGAGGGTTGCCCGATCAGCGCTGGAAACAGGGTCCCAAGGAAGACATGCAACTCACACAGGCCACCTGGTTTAGCATGCTTGGACCCAATTATTAAAACGGTACTATTTCCTGGCAGCCTTTCTAACAAAGAGATCACAGCAGTGATCAGCTTACCCTCACACCGCCCGCCCCCCTCGGAGGAAAAATGGCTCTTGCTTGTGGGAAGAGCCACATGGATCTGTATAATCGAGAGCCAGGGTGGGGGGTGCAGGGAGAGGAGGGGAGGCTTTCAGGGGCTGGGGGTGAAGGAAGAGCTTTTTCAGGGCATCGAGGAGAGGCACACCTGACTGGCAGGGTAAGAAGTAGGCAGGAGGACAAATGGGATTTTGATAAGTGCTGTTGGGGTCCATAGCTATGGGCCTCGTTGACTGAGTCAGGAGTGGGTCAAGGCTGTGCTCTTGGCCCGAGGGCGCCCTGAGACTGAGCCATGTGAGCCCACACTTTAGAAGGGTTCCATCAGGCATGGGGCTGAGCCTGGTGTGAACTGGAGATGATAAATAGTAGATAAATAGTAGTCTACTTCCAGGTCCTAGTCCAGCCGTCACCCTGGCCACCTGGACTTGGAAAGAGACTGAAAAATATGGGGATTTTGCCACTTACAGTCAGTGGAGCCCCGCCCGCTCACAGGTGCTGTGGGGCCACCCCTTGCTGGCATTCCTGAGCCGCAGGTCCCGGTCCGAGTGCTCCGAGCAGCTCAGAAACCTGGGGGTGTCTGGGAGGACCCTGATGGCTGCTGTGGCACTTGTAGGATGGGGCTCCTCTGGTCTGAGTAGTCTCCGCGCCTCGCTGGTGTGGGCGGAGGCTCGTGCAGAACCCAAACTAAGCAGACAAGCTGGGGGTGGGATGATCCTGTCACATATGGCCCCCCTGTACCCAGCAGCATACACACTTACCCCTACATCTCACACCGGATCACACGTATCGCTCCACGTCCCCTGGGACAGGCCACACACGTACCACGGGCCACACTGACACCACTGGTCATATGCACATCAAAGCACAAGCTATAGAAACACACCACGTAACATGTCAGCTCTACACCCTGTCCCTCGCAAGTCACACGGCACACCCACACTTCCACATACCGCACACAAATTACCCCACGCATATGCTGCTATGAGACACACCCATCGCCCCCCAACACACGTCCCAACCTACACACAGACTTTACACGCCTCCCACCCTGTGCCGCACACACACCCTCGCATACCCCCCTCTGTGCCCCGAGCCGCAAGCACCTGCCATATCCCTGTGCCACACCCCCTCACCCCACTTCCCTTCTCACTCTACCCCGGGAAGAAGCATAGAGGCATCTCCACGCTCCTCTTCATGGCAGGAAGCCCAGCAGGCACGGACGATGGTGGGGGCGGAGTGAGCGCCTGGAAGCAGTCACGTGCTTTTGGCATCACCCAGGCACCTGGTACAATGGAATATTTTATGAGCTGCTGGATCTGGAGTTTTTGAAACTTCATTTAAATCAGATGATCCCTTTTTCCTCCCTGAAAAGTAAGGCCACAGGTGTTGCCTTGAAGGGGTCACTTTATTATGGTCAGGTGACGGACAGATAAAGAGGTTGTAACAAAGCCTTTCCAGAACCCCCGGGGCCCCTCTGGGCAGATCTTGGGGAGACCCCAAGGACCTGCTCCTGTTTCGGGGCTTGCAGGCTAGCTCAGCGGCCAGGCTGTAGAGACCCGAGGGCACTGGCGGATCGGCCCTCGAGGGAAATGTATGTTCATGGTAGTTGAAGATGTGTGGGGTGTGAGGGGATGGGCCGGTGGTCGCCATGATGGCTAAGGGCTTGGCTTTGGGGCCGGAGGGGCCTGGGACTGGGTCCTGGTCCTGTCTCTTGGGAGCTCAGTTTTCTCATCTGAAAAGAGGGACAATAATAACGGGCCCTACCGAAGGGTGCTTTGGAGGGCCAAATCCAAATGAGGACTCCTGTGGCTGGTACCCGTTAGGCGCTCCAGGAAATCGGCTGCTATAATTATGATGACTATTATTATCATTTTCTTTGGAGTCTGGTCCCCCAAGCGATGGGAGAAGATGAGAGCTTAGCAGAGGGGTCAGCCTTAGAGAAGGAGAGGAGGAACAGGCAGGCAGAGGAGAGCCAGGTGAGGATGGACATTGCGAACTAGAGGCCAGGTAGGAAGCAAGAGAAAAATGGAACCCGAGTTGGCTTGTAGACTGGTGGTTCTCGGCCCTGGCTGCCGGTGGGCATCACCTGGGGGCTCTTTTAATACACCCAGCCCCAGGCCCCACCCCAGGAGCCAGTAACTGGTCTGGTGGGGCTCCGGATCAGGGAGAACGACCTTGATTACTGCAATGTGCCCTCAGGGCCTAGAGTTCCTGGTGCAGACAAACGGCAGGAGGTCCGCGCCATCAAGCCCCCGGTGGGCATTCTCCTGGCTTTTTCAGGGTCTAACATTTGAGAGTGTCTTGCCCGTGGGTCTCTCCACTGGATCTAATAGAATGGACGCAGCTGCAGACTCTCCCCCTCCCTGGGAGCCCCACGTCCTTAAGTGAGGGGAACCTGGCCGCTGGCCTGGCTGAGGAGTGGTGGGGCGGGGTGGGGCGGGGGGGGGGCGGAGGGTGGGAAGCAGACGGCTCCATGGACACAGGCTCCTGGGCCTGAGGGGGACCTGGAGCAGGGCCACGTGGCAGCTCAAGCCCTGGGCCATCTCCGGCAGCACACGGCTGGACCAGAGGGGGTGGACCTAGCTCAGCACCCATGTTGGCCCAAGCTCCTCAGCCCCAGCCAGCCCGCCGCCGAGCCTCCCCTTCTAGGCTTACGGCCCCTGAAGCCCTCAGTCCTCCAAGCGCACAGTGCTGCTTCCTGCCTTGGGGCCTCTGTCTGCTGCCTCCCGGGCCCCACTTCTCCTTCCTGCAGGCCACAGCCCTCCACCCGCTTACTCCTCCCACCCTCTCAGACCACTCTTGCAGGACACCCTCCCGGACCACCTCTCTGCCCTGGCTCGGAGCCCTGGTGCTTCCCTAACACCTTTGCTCACAGGCATCTCAGCCTTTTTTTTTTTTTTTTTAAAGCACTGTGTTGCAATCGACTATAACCCCTTAAGGAGTTTCTGGGTTATATTTACATCCTGGTATCCCTGGGCCAGCCACCTGAACGTATTCAGTTAAATTTGTAAAGAGGCACACAAGCCACACACGTGGGAATGGAAGATGGGGTTCGTGGCTCTCTTCTCTCCACCTTGGGCTCATACATGCTCCGTGAGTGAGAGAGGGGCTCGGCCCCAAGGCCGTCTCTGCAGGGTCTTGGGTGCCGCTGGGGAGATCACATGTGTCTGGGGCTGCTAGGCACTGTGTGCCTCTTGCTTCCTGTCCTGCAAGGAGGAGGAGCTCCAGCTCCGGGCCCCTCGGGTCTCGCCCTGGAAAGCAATGTTGCATCTCAGTGAGTCTACTCTTCCGGCCCCATGCTGAATACAGAGATCTATCCGGGGGGCACTCTGTGTGAATGAACCTGCCCCTCCATCCCAGGCGCCCCGGCCCTGCCTTCCCCTTTCCTTCCCTGCAGGGCCCCTCATCCCCAAGAGGCAGTGGCCAGGGTTTGGACACCTGAGAACCCCAAACCCAGGCTGGATGTGAGGTGCCTGAGAGCCCTCAGTCTCCCTGCTGAAAGCCAAGGTGGATCCAGCTGTCAACCCTGGCCAGGGGATCACATCCTCCCTCTCAGAGACAGTAGCTCATGCTTCTCACTCCCCGCTGCTACCTTTCTTGGTGGTCAAGAGGTGGGCTGGGTTCTGTCTTCGCTACTGTCCCACGTGCCCTTTGGCAAGTCCCTTCTCCTCTGTCAAATGAGGGGGTGGGCCTCAGTGGTCTTCAGCACCGTGATTCTCCAGAAACTGGGATAGGCCTGAGCCCTCTCTCTGCAGGGGGCATCGGGCCACCTTGCTCAGGGTCTGAGCTCTACCTCTGCTCCCAGTCACTGGGCAGAGGAACGGAGGGAGCAGGCTCCATTCCCCTATTGGGGCAATCTGGATGGGGCAGATTGGTGAACCCCCTAAGCTTATGCTCTCTCACACCACCCTCTGGTTCCTAGAATTTGCTCCATTGTCTGTTGGGGTGGGAAGATTCTGCTCAGAGATGGACAGAGTTGCCCCCTTTCTTTGCCCATGGCTCTGAAGTTAGGGCAACCCTGGTCTGCAGCCCCTGGGGAGAGGAATGGAGTAGAACGTTCCACTGGCTCTCCACCTCCTCCCTGAAGGCTGATGGCTGGCTGCACACAGCAGGCCACCGACTGCCCTCATGCTGGGGAGACTGCTTTCCCATCATCTTGGCCCCCAGCCAGCTCCTCTCCACATCCCTTGGTGCTTCTCAGGGAGTCCCTGTTCTGGGGACAAAGAGCCAGCAGTTCTGCTGGCCCAACCAAGCTCAGGGTGGCCAGGACAGGTGGCAGCCCCCTTCTTGCCTCAAACAGATGCCATCAGCCTGTCTCTTTTTCTTTCTTTCTCTCTTTCTTAATCAATTCCCATGACAAACGGGTTTGTGAAGGAGGACAGCCCGCCCTGGGCATTCTGCACTTCAATCGGGACAGCAGAAGGAGCCGGATTCATGAAACTATAATGCACTGTTTGAGCGTATTTCCCGGTAACTGGACCCTGCAGAAAGGGGGCGGCCAGGGCCTTCCCCCCCATTAGGGAAGGTAGCCTCACCCTTCACCCCAAGTGCAGATGGAGGTGTCATCTGGCCTCCCCATGGGGCCCTGAGCCTGGCTCACTGGGGGGCCTTTGGGGGTTTCGCGGTTAGGACAGGTGGCAGCGCATGGTTGTTGTGGGAACACTGGGCTTCAGCCTAACAAAATGCTCAAAAAACGGAAAATCCACAATTCTTCTTTGATGCATCATAGAACAGAGATCACTGGGCAAACGGCTGCCCCCTAAGTCGGAAAGACAGAGGAGAGGATGCAAACACCCACAGCTCTCCTGAACGGAAACCACTGCGGGAACAGGAAACGTCCGGCTTGAACCGATGGGCTGCCAGAGGCTCAGACAAATAAACACTCCAGAGGGACCCAGTCACATGGAGCTCTTGTGTGTTTTACGGTTCTTACAGTGAAGACTGGAAAAAGATCCCATCTTGCTTCCTGCCTGGGAATGGGAAAAGGAGCCGTTCTGAAATACTTCAGAGCATTCTGCTCCTAATAAGCCCTGCCCTCCAGAGCAACTAGTAAACCAGAGCTTAACCTGCTGGGGTTTCACTGGAGCCTGACTGACCTGGGGCAGGGAAATGCCCGACTCCGGCCCCCCTCTAGCCTCCCTGTCCCACCTAAGGGGAGCTGAGAAGCTGAGAAGCACTTGTGCACAGTCTCCCAGAAAGACAGAGGCCTAACCCCAGGGCTCTAGAACATGCCCCTCGCCCACACCGCTCCCCCAAACCATTGAGGGTGGAGATGCGCTATGGGCTCGGTCCTCATCACCGTCCTGAAGCAGGGGCAGTCATCTCTACATACAGAAGAGGAAGATGAGGCTCCCAGAGTTTCAGGGACATGCTAAGGACCCTATACTTAGCCAAACAGGAAGCAGGAGTTGGATTAGGTCTTCTCGATCCTGGACCGTGGGCCGGTACAACTCCCCTTCAGCCCCCTGAGTCTTCTTGCTCTGGAACATCTTAAGGCTGAAGCTCTGCTCCTTTCCCAGACCAGGCAGACAGCTTGGCCACGCAGGTGATTCAAAGCCGCTCACCCTGACGCCGCTCTGGAGAGCCAGCTGTGGGGAATCTAGGGGGTAAGCTGGTGAGGGAAAGAGGTTTAGGAGGCAGGGTGCACCCAATGCCTCTCTGGGTCTCTTCTGCCCCAGGGAGCTGGTGTCCTCTTCCAAGCCCCTCAAGGGCCTGTCTTCCCAGCCTGAGACCTGGGCTCGGAGGGGTGTGATGATGCCCAGGGAGGGCACCAGGTCTCATGGTGGAGCTGCCCGGAACCACCCTGAGTCCACAGCCCCGCTCTCTGCCTTCAGAACTTCACCCGGCCAACCTAGTGGGACAGATGTGAGGACACCCCTCTCCCCAGACCCTCCTGCTCAAAGCGGCCTCTGTGAGAACTCAAGGACACCCTGGTCTCCATGATGTAGGGCATATGCCCTTTGTTGGATGCTTCCAGAAGGAATTTGGGTTTCCTGGCAGAGGCAAAGGGAAAGAACTCCAGGCCTTCCATCTACTTACCAGTGACAAGCATGGGGAGTGAGTGTGGCAGTTACGAGGTTAGCTCTGCCCTGGGGAAGTGTGGCTTAAAGTCCTGATTCCAGCTGTGTGACCTTGAACCAGCTCTCTAGCCTTGGTTTTTCCTCATGAAGAGTGAAGGTCATTACAGCCAATTCACAGGGGTGCTGTGAGGACTGGGAAGTGGTTTATAGAGCATTTTAGCTTCTGGTGCCAGGAGGTGACAAACTGTCAGTGCCATTATGGCTGGGGGGCCTGCCTTTCTGGGACAGCTTCAGAGACACTATGAGTTTGCCCTAAGGCAATGCTCAAGGGTCTCCCTGGCCCCCAGCCCCCTGCTGGGTGACCTTGAGACATTCACTTTGCCTTACTGGGCCAAGTTTCTCCCTCTGTGAGCAGGAAGGGCCTCTTGGGATGGCTGGCCCACCCTGCCACAGGCAGGAGCTTGGGGCTGGGCTGCAGGGGGCAGGGGAGACTATAGAGGATGAGGTGGGGGGGGCTGTAGGGGGCAGGAGAGGCCTGCAGGAGGCAGGGGAGCACACAGAGCCCTCCAGAGGCACCACTGCCACAGTTGCAGACTCTATTGTTTGTGAGTTTGAAATTTCCGGACAGACAGAATGAGCCATCTGAAGTGAGAGTTTCATTTCCGTGGCTGCCCGGTTGGGCCATCTCCTGGGGAAGGCACGTGAGTGACAAGCTATAATTAAAGCCTCAGCTTAAGTCCGAGTTGGAGAAGGACGATCTTTTAGTCAAGCACTCTGGTGAGGACAGACCTTTCCGTCTGCCTGTCACCCCAGATCCTGTCTGGCTGCTGGAGCAGGCTGTCCCTGTCCTCGTGACCTTTACTGACCTGGCAGAAGCTCTCCCACATTCTCAGGCTTCAGCCCATCTGCCTGCTTCCCTGAGAAACCTGCAGAGCTGTAAGGATGGGCTCTGGGGCCCAAGAGAGAGGCCTTTGTGCCAAGGCCCCAAGGCCCTGCCTGGGAGAGGGGGAGGGGCAGACTGTGCCTGTTGGAGCTCCAGCAGCCTGCGGTGGGGCCACGGAGGCCTGAGTCGGGTGACAGGACTGCTCTCCAGTTCTACCCGCCTGCAGCCCTGAGGCCTGCCTGCGAGGGCAAGAGGTGTCCCTCTGGGCCACCTGCGTGACTGGGCTCTGTTCCCCTCCCAGCTTCATGTGGGCTGTGATTTCTCTTCCTCAGCAACCCCCAGCCCCCAGCGGTGTTTCCCTCTCTCTCTCTCTTTCTCTCTCTCTGGGGCCTTATTCTTCCTTTTGTTCAACAATGATTCGTTAGGGACCTGCGCTCTGCCCCAGAATACAGTGTGAACAAGAGAGTTTCCCCCAGCTTCCAGAGCAGGCGGCAGCTGTTAGGGCAGAGCAGGGCAGCTCAAGGCCCACACAAATGCCCCACCCCCACAGCCCCCCGCAAGCCCAGGCCTCCCCCAAGGAAGGTGCCAACCTCCCCCAAGCCTGCTGGTGAAGGGAGCAGGGGGGCCACCTCTCCCACTCAGGTGTCTGCTCCGTAGGCCTGTTCCCGCTCCAAGCCCTACCCCAGCCCTGAGTGAGCGAGCGTTCTTACTCCTCCAGCCTGGGCCGGACTGTCCAAAGTCCGTGGGGCACAGTCCTACTCACATCCTCCTTCCCACGCCGCCTTGACTGCTGGCCTGTTTCTGCTAGTCATGATCTCTCTAGCTCTTCCTTGGCCAGGAGGCAGTATTCCTACTTTACCTTGGGGACAGGGGGGTACCAACGGGGTCCCTGACCGCCCTGCGCTCAGCTAACGAGGACCATACTTTTTCCCTGGTCACTTATTTATTTACTGTGTGTGTTGTGTTACTACACTTGTCATTACTCATGCATCTGTGGTCACCAGAGGGTTCCCAAGGAGCAGACGTGTTCCTTCCACTTCTTTAGGGCCTCTTCCTGTGTGAGTACGTGGGTGGACGGCGAGCGCCGGCGGAGGGCTAGAGACTTGCTCTTCCCGGTGCTCATGGCACCTTCGAACCTTCCACTGCCTTTTCTCAGGGCCAGGGAGCTGATGGGGGCAAACTGTACCGGCTCTTCCTCAGGTTTGACGGTTGGGAGACGCTGTGGGGAGCCATGCAGGAAGGGAAGGAGAGAGAGGTCAGGACACTTGTCTGCCCAGCTCCTTCCTTGAGGGACCGTGGGGGCAGTGCTGGGTCCCCATTCCTGTCAGGCAGCCCCTGGGCTGTGGATCCCACTCTCCGAAGGCTCCTGTGACAGAAACCCCTAGAGGCCTGGGGAGGTGGGCAGTGGTGCCAGCCTCCGTGGATTTCTTTCCCTAGCGCTGCTGTAACCAGGTGGCATCAATAACAGAAGTGTATTCTCTTTGGGTTCCGGGGGCTAGAAGTCCAAAATCAAAGTGATGTCGAGGCCCTGCTCCCTCTGAGACCTGCGGAGGGGAATCCATCCTCCCTCTTCCCTCTGGCGGTGTCCTCAGCTGACAGGGCGCCTCTTCTGTCCCTGACTCCGTGTCACAGGCATTCTCCCCTCACGCTTCTCTCTGCTTCCTGTAAGGACCCCAGTCACATTGGAGTAAAGGCCCACCCCTCTCCAGTATGACGTCTCCTTTACTACTTACATCTGCAGTGACTTTATTTCCAAATGAGGCCATGTTCTGAGTGAGGTACAGAGGGTGGGGTGAGGGATGAGGTTAGGGATTCAACATAGCATCGCTGGGGGACGCTCCTTATAACTCTGGTGTTGCTTCCTGGTCGGCATTTCCTTACCTCTGCCTCTAGCTCTTTACAGAATCCTCTCCTTGAACCCTCTTCCATGACCTTTTTCCAGCCCTGAGATGGATCCCTGCCCTGACCCTCCCTAGCTGTGTGACCTCAGGTAGGACGCTTAACCTCTCAGAGCCCTGATTTCTTCACCTCTGCAGTGGAAATCTTTTCATACCTGCTCTTCGTACTTTGCTGTGGCCAAAAGCTCTTTGTAAAGCAAAAAGGCCCATAGCACTGACTGGGCTCATTATCATCCTTGGTTTGTGCACAAGCGACGGTTGGGAAAGGTCTGTGTCTACATTATTCTCTTTGATCCGATCTGAACCTAGAGCCACAAGCCAGTGCCTGCTGAATCAATGCTCCTGCTGTTGTTGATGGTGTCTCCTGTCCATCTTGGCCCAGCCTTGGGGAGGCTTCACTTCGAGTGGCTTCCCCAGAATACAGTTCATCCAGGGCCAGTTTTAGGGTCCTTTTGATTTGGACTTCCACTGAACCCTGACATCACAGGCTGCTCCATCACCCGTCCTGGGAAAAGCCAGCATCCCCTCGAGTGGAGCCCTTACTTTGAGTACGACAGCTATTTTATCTAGGCTGCAGGGAAACAGAGATATTTTAAGATGAGTGTGTCAGCTGGGGTCAGTTTCCGCTCGGCTATCACTCGTGCTGTCAGGAGGAGAGAGGCTTCAGCTGTCCGGCGGGAGCCCATCAGTCACTCCTGGCAGCCGTTAATCAGAGGAGCCCTCACCGTGGTGTTTCAGAGAGGGAGACTGTATTATTGTTCATGCTCAACAAATAATTTTGGACAGGAGTTTTAGGCCCACAGTAAGATCCCTTGTAGATTTCAAGTGCTTAGGTCCTGAAGATAGCCAACGGCCTTCCTCTTGGGTTCGAGTGCCTCCCATTTCTCTCCCCGCACACCTCTTTCCCCAAGCTATTTTCTTCCAGTCATTCAGCCAACATCCTCGCTGAGCCCCTCTGTGGGCCAGGCCTCTGCCAGGTGCTAGGGACAGTCGTAGAGAGGGGAGAGGCTTATAAGCAAAGAGTTCCAGCGCCACATGAGAAGTGCGTGAGCTAAGGCAGGTGTGAAGTGCTCGGGGACCCGAAGGAGTGAGCGGCTCTCCCCAGGTGGGAGGCGGAGGGCGAGGTTGCCCTGGAGGACCAGCCCAGCTCCAAGGACTTCTGCAGGTGGGTGGGGGACAGTAAGGACATTCTGGGACAGGGTGAGAGCGAAGTCAGAGATGTGGAGAGGAACACTTGGGACTGTGAGCGGGTTAACAGGTGGGGAGTAGGAGGAGGTGAGGCTGGGGAGGCAGGGCTATGGCTCTGTGATAAGAGCCTTGTCCACTTAGTAGAGTAGAAGCTCCAGGAAGGGCAGGCACCTTGCCTGCCTGGCTCCCCACTATTTCCCTGCTCCGGGAACAGTGCCTGGCCAGGGGAGACATTCAGGAACCCTTCCCTGAATCCAGGAAGGAGTAGCGGAGGCCAGGCTAGGAGGCTGACGCTGAACCAGTTCCATTGTCAGCCTGCTGCCATCTCGCCGTTCTCCAGCTAAACACCTTGCAAGATTCCCGGAAGCCACTGGGTAACATCGGTTTTTCTCTGGCGGGCGCTCAAGGCTTTACTGATCAGATCTCTCTTCCCCTTCTCCAACTGTATGTTCTAAGGCAGGAGTTGGCAGGCTGCAGACAGCGGGCCAAATCTGGCCTACCACCTGCTTTTGTAAATCATTTTTATTGGACCCCAACCACGCCCACTGGTTTAGATGTTGTCTGTGTGGCTTTCCTTCTACAACGCAGAGCTGAGGCATTGCACCAGACCCCTTCTGGCCAGCAAAGCTGGAAATACTAACTGTTTGGCCCATTTGGAGAAAAACTTTGCAGCCCCCATGCTAAGTCTTTGGACCTAGCACCTTGAACGCAGCAGATGCTCTGTCTGTAGTTGCTGGATGAACCAATGAGTGAACTTCATGAGTGCACTTACCCCTACCATGTTCCTCCCGTCTTTTGGCTCACACTCTGCCTTGTATGCCCTTGTCACCTCTCAGGCCTGGGCACTGCCTGGTGACCTATCAGCAAGACAGAGCCGTAGGGCAGGGCTGGACACCCCCATACACAGGGCCAGGACAGACGGATCCTGGGGCCTTCATTTGGATGTGGCTGCTGGTGGAAGGTTCTGGCACCAGGGCAGCTGTGCATCCACGAGAAAGGCTGGGGTATTGGTCAGAGCTCTCTGACTTACAGAAACCCTATCAAACGCCAGAGGGAAACATGGGGGCTTATTGGGTGGGAAGCAGAGGGCAGTTTCCAGTTCTGAGAAAATTCAAGAGCCCGGACAAATCCAGGGACCAGAGTCGAGGAGGCCATGACCCCCTTTCCATCTACCCATATTTCCTTCATCTCTGCTCTTGAGTCTACCCGCTTCCTTCCCCCCTTTGACAGACAAGTTTGCTCTCTCTGGCCTCAAGTATGGCCACCACCAGGCCTAGATGCCAGCCTTCCTCTGTTGTAATCTGCTGGGCCAGGGCCCCCCAAAACTCTAGTTAGAACAGTCTTCGGGAAGGACTCAGATTGGTTGGACGGGGGCTGCATAAGCAGTCTCTGAGCTAATCCCTATAGCAAGGGGCTTGAGTCCTCTGACTGGCCTGGTCTGGGACACACTGTGGGTGGGGTCTATACCAAAGGAGCAAGGACTGGTGCAAGCCTAGCTGGGGATCCGAACAGACATTCATCGGCGGGTAGCGGGGTCCCAGCAAATGGCACAGAGCCCCACTTACGGAGCGGAGGCTCCATGGGAGCAAGGAAGTGTCTTAGACACAACAGGGAGCCCTACTAGCAACCTGGGGCACAGAGTCAGCATCATACCAGCAGCACAGGGAACATTGCTGAGTCCCAGAATCTAGAGTTGGGGTTTCCTCAAATTCTTCCAGTTAAGACTGGTTCTGGGAACAGGTGTGGGTCTGGGCCTGCAGGGCTGAAAGACTCAGGGGACCCAACTGAAGGCACATGTGTGGGGGAGCTGCAGGGGCTGGGAACAGCCAGATCCGGCCCGTTCAGTAGGTCCTGCTCACATGTCCTTCCTCCAGGCCACCCTCTGACCTTCCCCCCTGGAAGGGCTGTCTTCCACCTCTGACTCCTCACTGAACACGGGCTCTTTTTCCCCCTGGGCACTTACCACATTCCCTGCCCAGCTGTCTCTTTGTGAAAGGTTCTCACTCTAGCGGGAGAGAGAGAAGATGGCAGACACTAGGTCTTCTACTTGATGATTTCCCTGGAAGGCTCTAGCACTACCCTCTGTGCATCACACAGAGTCCCCAAAATTTGGATTTGAAAGCCACCTTCTGGTGACTGCTTTCATGCTCTTGGGACACCTCCAGCCACCGCAGACTCTCCTCTTTCCCAGATGCGTATCCCATGGGGGACAACTCTGATCCCACCAAAACACTGTCCTCCTCCTTGTAACCTCTTCTCAGTGGTTCCAGCTCATTCTGGAGGGCCGCCAAAAAAATTGAGTTGCTCCTTTAAGTTGCAGCCTTTTAAATATTTGAAGAACGTAATCATGGCACTTTCCTTCCAAACCGTCTCTCCAGGCAGACTCCCCAGGTCACTGTGACTTAGTGGTGGCCAGTGGGTGAGGGATGGAGTGGGCTGTGGGTAGCAGACTCAACATCCTGGTCAGGTCTGATTGGAGCAGAGCACTCCCAGTGTAACCCTACCAGGGCCATTAAAGGGGACTCACTTGGCTTTGTGTGTTAGCATGCTTACAGATAGGACATAATAGAAAACCCAAGCGAAAGCAGCTCAAACAAGTAAAAAAAAAATAACAAAACAAAAAAGATTATCTCTCGAGGAGAAGTCCTAAAGTGGAGTGGTTTTGGTTAGTTCAATGCCCTAAGACAGCCATCAGTGACCTGGAGCATATCCGTTTTTCTACCCTATATGCTCATTTGGCTGGTCTTATCATCCCAGATTCCTCAGGGTGCCCAGTGGGCTGCTGCAGTTCCAGACCTCACATGCTAGCAAGGTTTAGAGGCAGAAGAGGGGCGGTGGCCGGTGTTTCTAGGGGTACTTTTTTAAGAAAGAGGAAAACTGTACCCAAAGCTCCCCAAATGTATTTGGCCCCATGTCTCCTTGGCCAGTGTTGGATTGATGGCCATTTTCAAAACTGTAAGTGGTGAGGAGAAAGGAATCACTTCGATGAGCTGAGGTTCATCAAAATTGACCCTGCTGGGGGAAGGGAAGGATTAACCCCAAGGGTGGGAAGATCTGAATTCAAATACCAGTTTCATCACTTTGTAGCTGAGCTCCAATAGCTTCCTGTGAATCACTAGTAGCTTGATGTGAATCATTTAATCACTGAATCATGGCACTGACCTGTTTTCTCCTCAGTGAAAGGGGCTCAGCGATAGGGCCTGCCAGTAGGGCCGATGCACCATCATTTAAAGCAACTGGAACAGGTGCAGGTACATCTAACGAATGCTGTTTCCTGTGCTTTTTTCCTCCCCGGGTCTCAGACCATGGACCATGCCACACCGGCTCCTACCAAGTTTCTTTGCTGCTCTTAAGCCCCGTTTCTCACATCTGATGTTTATGAAACCTTTTATTTATTTATTAAAAAGATTTTATTTATTTGACAGAGAGAAACACAGAGAGGGGACACAAGCAGAGGGAATGGGAGAAGGAGAGGCAGGCTTCCCACCTAGCAGGGAGCCCGATGCGGGGCTCGAACCCAGGACCCTGGGATCATGACCTGAGCCGAAGGCAGACACTTAACGACTGAGCCACCCAGGTGCCCCTGAAACCTTTTTTTAAAAAAATAAAACCTAAACGCAGGAATTTACGTCTATCCCTTTTACATGTTTTTTGGCCCTTTATTCAACCTGTCAAGATATTTTTGAGTCTCGATTCTGCCATCCTTTCTATTACCAATCCCTTCGGCTTTGTGTCATCTGCAAATTTGGTAAGCACCTCTTCTGTTCTGGGTCATCCATGTTGTCGAGAGAAGGATGGAGGCAGACAAGGTCACGGGCTGCGCCTCCCAGGCTATGGAAGCTGCTGGCCAGCCAACAGTGGGGGCCTATTACTGCCTCCCCAATGCCTGTGTCATCAGGCAGGCAACACTTGCCCTTCTTATTCAGGGCGCAGAGGCTTTGTGAAAGGCATTTCTTAAATTGCCACACCACGCCCTTGGTCACAGGCACCCCCTTGTCCCTCCTGTACCAGCTGTCCTTTAGGACCGGAAAGCAGGAGGGCATAGCTCATCCCGGGCACTCCTGCTGGCTCCTAGGGATGCTTGCTTCCTGCTCTCTACAGCTTTATACTTAAGAATTTTCTGGAGATTGTTATCAAACTTGCCAGCCTGTCCTTACTGGGATTTAATGTTTTGTTCTAAAAATCAGGATGTAGGCTGTTAATAGTTCACCATTTCTGCACTCTCTGTCATCCCTCAAGGATGCCTGCCAGGGCTTCTGTATGGCCTCTGAGGTCCTGCCATGAGCTCTCCAAGAGACCAGAGTCACTCTGGCTTTATATATATATATATATATATACATATATATGTATATATATATATATATATATATATATGTGTTTGTGTGTGTGTGTGTGTGTGTTAGAGAGAGTGAGTACCTTGGGTGGGGTGGGAGGGCCTGGGAGAGACAGAGAATCTTAAGCAGGTTCCATGCCTACCACAGAGCCCAATGCGGGGCTTGATCTCATGACTCCAAGATCATGGCCTGAGCTGAAATCAAGAGTCAGATGCTTAAATGACTGAGCCACCCAGGTGCCCTATATGGCTTTATGCATGTTGAGTCCAGTTTTCTTTCTTTTTCTTCTCTTCCTTTCCCTCCCCCTCTTCCTCCCTCCCTCTCTCTTTATTTCTTGAAATAAACATTTTTAGATATTTTCCAGTATAATAAGTACATATTCTTTGTCGCGTATTTGCAAAGTATCCTCCTTGAGACGTGACCCGATTCACAGTTTGGTGTGCTCTCTTCCCATAAGCATAGTCTGTTTGAGTTAGATCGTCGTAAACAGGTGATAAGAGAATTAAAATACATTTTATAAATATTTTGAAATGCTGTGGACCGCCGTTTTTCTACTGTATAGGTTATACAGGGGACAGGAGTGTGTGCCTGCCCAACACATGTGACCATGTAAGCAAGTTTGGGTCCCGTTACCTTGTTTCTACTTAACCTGTCAGTATACCTTTCCTAGGCTCTTACGAACCCTAGAAGGGTTTTGATGACTTTGGAAGAGTCCATGGACTGGATGCTCCCCAGTTGCGCCCAGAGGCAGGCCTGAACACCTAGGTTGTAGGGTTTGCCCTGAACCCAGTAGCTATGTGACCTGGGGCAAGTCACTTGTTCTGCCTGGCTTTCAAAAAAAGGACTTAGCCTTGATATGGCTCTTGATCTTTTAGGGTTTCAAGACTCCCAGTGATGACCAATTGTATTTTTATTATCTATTGCTTGGGAAAAAATGTCTGTGACTTTG
The DNA here is from genome assembly GCA_003697995.1 of Taxidea taxus jeffersonii. NCBI lineage: Eukaryota > Metazoa > Chordata > Mammalia > Carnivora > Mustelidae > Taxidea > Taxidea taxus. Next base: position 9,483 of record RCUC01098875.1, on the reverse strand, counting down.
GAAAGGTTGTGAGTGTGAGCTTTACTGGAAGGGCTTCCATGTCCTATAAGTATCTGAAGGAAAGATTCAAGGTCCTGGGTCTGAGGAAACTCCAGAAAGCCTCTCTTCTCCTGCTTCTTTTCCCATTTCCCCCAAAGACTATAAGAAAAAGGGATCAGAGGATTGGGGGATGAATAGGCAATGATAGGGTTGGGGGGATGAGGGGATGGGGGATAGGGAATGAAGATGAGGGGATGAGGAGATGAGGATAGAGGCTGGGGATGAGGGGATGGGGATGAGGACAAAGGGATGAGAGGGAGGGGGGGAGGATGGGTATTAAGAGATGGGGATGAAGAAATGGGAAGATGGGAGATGGGGGAGGAGGAGCTTTACTATGTACGTGGTAGAATAGGGTTGCCTGTCCTCTTTATCCTCCTCTTCTCCCACCTCATGCAAAGGCTATGTTACTTTTGGCACAGTCCATCAAAGGAATGCTGTGTGAGGCGGTTAGTGTAGCACCAGACGAGTGGGTTGCTTGTAGCTGCTCTTCTGAAGGACAGGATGGTCCCTGGGAGCTTGGAGAATATCTCCCCAGCTTCAGCCTCAAGGAGCAAAGGTCAGCGGAACTGTTTCCCCTGGGGAAGGCAGAGAAAGAGAGGAAAGAGGACAGGGGAATATGGAACAGACTCTCAGGCTCCCATTGTGATTGTCCACCCCCGCCCCCAGCCCCAGGGCTCAGGAAGGAGACACTCCATAGAGGCTTCTAGGCACCACAGAGGGCAGCATGACCTTGGAAAAATGGAGAAAGAAGGCAGGCAAGCAGGTGTCGGTGGGGCTGTGGTATAGGGAAGAGGTGGGGAGAAGGGGCAGATAGCTGGGAGGTTGGGGCACAGAGAGAGGTCTGGGGTGGAAGTGTGGTCCCTGCCCGTGAGGACCGCCAGCAATGAGAAGCCACGGCTCCCACCTCAGTCCTCACTGCCTCCTCCCGTGTGGCTGCAGGTGCACCCTTCCTTCCTCGGCGGGGTGGGGTGGAGATGAGGAGGGTGGAGCGGTCTGCAAAGCTTCCTTTGGCCCCATCTTGGGGTCCTCTTTCCACATGGTCTCTGGGGACAGCCCCTAGCCTCCCTAGGCCCGCGGTGGTGGCCCTGGGACCTGCACCTCATTCCCTAGATGTAACTACCCATTACATGGAGCCGCTCTCTACCAAGCTGGGGCTCTGGCAGCTTTATTATAAGTTTATTACATGCTAATTCAAGCAAATAAATTTGCCCCAGCTGTGAAGCAGAGGAGATTAATAACCTCAAAGATGACTTTGCTGCTTTGATGAGTTTCTTGAGCAGAGTATATTTAGGAAGAGCAACTAGATTAGTCAAAACCCCCTTTAATTATTAGTGACACTGTGCAAACGGCTCTATACAACAGGAATACCAACTACTTAACTCTCTGACCTTCTTATTCAAATAAACACATCTTATTACAGCAACGTGCCTTCCTCGTCCGCACACCACGGCAGACTGCTGGCCTAGGACCTGGCCATGGGACAGCAGGCATGCGCACTCCATCCACGAAGGGTGGGATGACAGCCTTAAAGGTGTACATCCCCGTTTCCCTGTTGTCACCCTTGGATTGGATCAGGGCCACGGGGAGTGCTGTGGATGTCCTAGTGTTAGAAGAAACAGTTATCAAACGAGGGAAAAGACTTGCCCAAAGTCATGCAGTGAATTAGGCATCTGGTTGCTGGAGCTCTGCCCCCTAAATCTTCCACTCCAGAAACAATTTTGCAGCAAGAGACTGGGGACTGTCCCCAGTGGAAATCGTCTAGGTGACCGAATCCAGTTCCAGGGACCTCTTACCCCTAACTCCTACTCATGCATATTGGGCATTTGCTTCCTTCCATCTTAGAGCTCTTCCTCCATGAAGCCTTATGCTGCTTGGAAATGCCGCCTCCGCACATTCAGAGAAGGATGGATAGAGGAGTCACGTATTGGGGGGATGCTGTCACCTCCTGCCAGGGGAGAGAAAGAGAACCTCTTATGAGGATCCTCTACTGTATGACAAAGCTAGCACGGGTCCCATCCCTGAATCCCAGGGATACGTGCATGAAGGAGGTTCTACCCATTTGTTATCTAGATGAAGAAACCAAGGCTCAGGGAGTTTAAGCAACTTGCCCTGAAATGCCCTGCTCCTGGGACCATGACCTGAGCCGAAGACAGATGCTCTACCTGACTGAATCACCCAGGTGCCCTGGGAATCCACAATTTTTGAAGAAATGATGGATTCTAGTTCTGGGGCACAAAATATATAAGATGACCCTGGAAATTTTGTTATCTTAAAGATTCCAGTTAATGACAACTTGAAAAGGCCCCAGCTGGCCAAAGATGGGCCAGTTTGGTCATCAATAAAATAGTAAGTGCAAGGGACTGAAAACGTACCACATTCATAGATGTGGGCACTCTATGCAGTGCCCTCTGTCCCACGCCGACCTTACTCATTGACAATTTGGAAAGAATTTAAGATATTTTTCAAGCCTGAGTTCATAATAAATTTTAAAAGGAAAAGAAAAAAAAGCCACCCAGTGATCACTTTTGAAGGAAGTCATGGATATATTTTGAAAACTGGCAAATGAAGAGAAAGATTCTAGCATTTACCTACTTTTCCTATAGGAACCACATGGTAAAGCAATGGTTGATAAGCAGCTCTTCATATCGAGAGGGAGATACAGAATTAGGATAACATCAATTTTGCAGCCCTTAATGAAATTGTGGACGACTTGGTATCACATGCTAGGTGGGGGAAAAACATAGCACTGTCTGTGAACTGTTATTGCCCAAAAAACTGGACCTGAATTTTATCAAACCTCTATACCTATCAATATCGTTTGAAAGAGAAGGAAAAACATATTGAAGGACACAGTGGGGAGGCAATCAGCAAAATCCTAGGTGTGCAAAGCCTACAGAACTGTGATTCCAAGCTTTTCAATAAGTCAGGTAGGTGTCTATGTGGACGTAGGGTCAGTGTGTCAGTGACATCATCCAGCCCAGGATATCAGGCAGGGTGGGTGAGGATGCCATGCCTGGGGCAGGGAGCCAGGTGGCTGCAGCCCGGTGTGGGGTGTGGAAGGCCAAGCAGGGTGAGGAGAGTCTCCGTGGCATGGCACAGGGGGTTAAAGGCCGCATCAGGAGTGTCTGCATTGGTGAGTGGTGGGTTTTCAGAGGCTGGGGTGGGGTGGGAGTGGCCACGATGGCCCAGCATGGGGACTAGAGCCTAATGAGGGTGAGCAAGAGTGTCCCTGCAGAAGGGGCATCCTGGTGGGGGAGGTAGGATATAGTGTAGTGGAGCCTGATGGGGCCAAAGAGGTCATCTACATGGCGTGGACAGAGGACAGCAGTGGCCTTGTGAGGGGTTAAAAAGCCAAAGCAGGGTAAGGAGGGGGCCCATGCAGGTGTCCACAGAGATGCCCCTGACACACAGGGCTGCATTCAGTAAGAAGATAGGCCAAGGGTGATTGGTAGGATCCAGGCATCCCATCAGAAGGGGGTCACAGATATGGAACAGGGGAAAATGGGAACTAACTGTGGTATTAGGGATGTTCATGTGAATTCATGGTTTTCAATACCTAGATAGATATGGGTATAAATATAGATATAAAAGTGGGTGTGAATGGATATTAATACAGGTACATGTTGGTGGGATGTGTGTGTGTGTGGGGGGGTCTTTAGCGCTATCTGTTGAGAGGGCCCAAGTTAAAGTGGTATCTTGATACTAATGAGCAGACCTCAGTACCCTTCTCCAGACAGAGGAACAAGAACTCCCTGGAGAAACGGGTGATTCTCGGGCTGAGGCCGAGACAGCAGAACATGAGCTGAGAATATCTTGTGCAGAAATTAAGAAAGTGCTCTAAACCGGTGAGGGTGCACCCAAGAGACACCAGTGGGCCAATTTGAGGGGCTGCCACTGGAGCTCAAATCAGGGAAATTTTGAGTATAAAAATAAGTAATGATGGGGTACCTGCGTGGCTCAGTCAGTTAAGTGTCTGCCTTTGGCTCAGGTCATGATCCCAGGGTCCTGGGATCAAGCCCCACATCGGGCGCTCTGCTCACCAGGGAATCTGCTTCTCTCCCTGCTTGCCTCTCTCCCTGCTTGTGCTCTCTCTCTCTCTCTTTCTGACAAATAATTATATAAAATCTTAAATAAAAAAAAAGAGGGGCGCCCGGGTGGCTCAGTTGTTATGATCACTTCAGCTCAGGTCATGATCTCAGGGATTTGTTTGGGGGAAAAATGAACTTTCTTCCAAATTCGGTTAAATTCAACATGAATTTGTGGAGCACCTATTAAAAGTAGAGTGAGTTTGGGGCGCCTGGGTGGCTCAGTGGGTTGAGCCTCTGCTTTCGGCTCAGGTCATTATCCCAGGGTCCTGGGATCGAGCCCCGCATCAGGTTCTCCGCTTGGCGGGAGCCTGCTTCCCCCTCTCTCTCTGTCTCTCTGCCTACTTATGTTGTCTCTCTCTGTCAAATAAATAAAATCTTAAAAAAAAAAAAAAGTAGAGTGAGTTTAAAAGGAAGCAAAAAGTGCCCAGGTTCTGTGCTAGGAGCTTGAGATTAAGGAATAGGAGACAAGAGGAGCCCCAGGAGCTCAGGTGAGCAGGACCACTACTGCGGGGTGACTGCTGTTGTGGAAGAGGGCCCGCAACATAATCTGTTCCTCCTGTGGAGGCCTGCCTGTGGGCAGTCACCCAGACCTGATCTGGGTGAACTGAAGAAGTCGGGTGGAAGAGGCTAGTGCAGAGATGGATCCCGCAGGCAGAGAAGCCACACGAGCCACAGAACAGAGACCACGCATTGCATGGCATGTTTTGGGAAACTTCAAGGGGTTCAGTGGGAGGCATGGGCGGGTGGGCAGGCGCCCAGAATGGAGCCTATGGAGCGGCAGGGTCAAGGCCAGCCCTGAGAGGGCAAAAGCCACTTGGTGTGCAGAAAGGCAACAACAGAAGGTCATTTGCAGCTTCCAGAAGATTAATAGGAACAGGGAATCAGGTGACAATTGACAGTACCCATTGGAGCAGAGGAGCAGAACACTGTCTCCAAGACTGTCTGTCCCTTTATGGGTTAACTGGTCCCCCGCTGGACTCCCAAGCCAGAAGTCTTCTCTGTCACTATGGATCACTCCACAGAATTGGTCTCGCCAGCTCGGTTCCCTGGAGTCTGGCTGTCATTTGATTCCCCTGGAAGCCAGCTGCTGTGCGGGTGGGAGGGAGAGGGAGGACAGGGTTGCAGGGACAGATCTTCTTTGTGCGGAGCTCACGTCTGCTTCATGCTCCAGATGGAGGTGCCAGTCCCCTCCCTGAACAGAAGACAGACTCCAAAGCTGTTGGGCCAAGTTGGCTCACCTTGGAGACTCCTGGGAGGCAGGAGGGGGAGAAGGGAAGCAAATAAAGGGCCCTTTTGATTTCTCTGCAAGAACACAGCTCAAAGCATCCTGCGTGGGGAGCAGTGATGGAAGGGAGGACGCAGAGGGCAGGAGGAATCTGTGTCTCAGGACCATTCAGTAGAAGATGCGCAAAAATGTTTCCCTGTTTCCCTTCCCCTGCCCCTTCTTCCTCACCCCAAAACCTGTGGGGCTGTAGAAAAACCCACCCTATCTCCAATACCATTGGCAGCACGATTTCCATTTCACAGAAGGACCAACTGAGGTGGTGCAGAGAGGCTGAATAGCTTGCCCAAGGTCACAAAGCTAGCTTCCCCCAGGCGTGGCTGGTCCTGAAGCCCATGTGGTGCAGGATATAGAACAGGAGAGACTGGATTATTCCCCCCAACCCTGCAGAATCAAGGGCAAGGGCATAGGAATTCTGAAAGCCATCTGCAGACCTTGAAGGCCTCCGAAGATACTCCAGAGGGGGTCGGCCTGAGCTAAGGCCAAATGGTCCATCTGTCTGGTCACTGCATACCCTTTTATTTAGTGCCTCTCATGAACCACACGCTTGCAGGGTTCCAGGTGCTGGGACACAAACACGACTTGCCTCAGGGCTGGGTGGGAAAGGGATGTGTAAGCCCCAAGTGTAGGGGTAGAAGGGAGCACTGCCTCTGCGAGAGGGGACGTGAGCGGGGGGCTTCCCTAAGCAGAGGCATTGCCTTATGGATCGCCTCCGGAATTTCCTCTCATCCCTCAAGCATGCTGCCTTGTGGAATTTCCTCCCATGTACTCACAGGGACCCACACTTGGTTACATCAGCACCAAGAATGCAGCTGTCTCTCTGCTTACACTGAGCCCACAAATGGAGGGAAAGTTCTGGACAGTCAGCTCGTTGACATCATCTAGGACTCCCTGGGAGGCCAGAGTATAACGAGAAGGTTGCTCGGCACATTTTCAGTCAGAACAAGGGGAGCTGGATGGAGCAAATGTTGAATTGCATTAATAAGAAAGGTTGGTGCACCTGTCTCCCAGTAAAGAAGACGTGAGCGCGGGATGAGAATCCTAGACGTCCGTGAGCTCAGAGCCCTGCCTCCTCTACCACCTGGCAGTGCCCTGCCCATGGCTGCGACACTTCAAGTTTATCAAGATTTCCTTTTCACAGGAGACGAACTGTGGCCCCGAGTCTCTCTTTGTTCTATGCTCTCACGGCTAACTGATGTGTCTCTCTGCCCATTTAGCATTTTAAGTCCTCAAGAGAGATCTTGACCCCCACATTGGTGGCCCTTCAGCAAAGCCCTACATTAACTCATCCTCACATCATCACCCCCCAGAACCAAGTCATCAAAGGACTGACTTTGGGAAATTCACTGAATTTACCCATTCACACACATCCTTGTTTCTTTTAGATGTGGTCTTTGCTGCAGTTCTTGGTGACAGGGGACTGTTTTGTGCCTAGTCTTTGACAGAACTGAGGGCAATTCCGCATGATGAGATCTAAAGCCCCTTGGAGAAGGGGCACCTGGGTGGCTCAGTTGGCTAAGCATCTGCCTTTGGCTCAGGTCATGATCCTGGGGTCCTAGGATTGAGCCCCGTATCAGGCTCCCTCTCCCCTGCTTATGTTTCCTCCCTTGCTGTCTCTCTGTCAGATAAATAAATAAAATCTTAAAAAAAAAATAAAGCCCCTCGGAGAAGTTAGACTTACCTGCCCAGCTTTCCCTGAGTCTGTTTTTCTCTTGCAGCTCCTCTAACAGTGCTGCTTAGATGTTCTTCTGTCCCCACCACAGAATAAACCTCCAGCTGACTTTCAGGCAAGTGGCTCCTTTGTTACAAGTTTGAAATGAAACTGACAAGTGGTTGCAGCCAAAGGGTTGGTTCTCAAGAAATTGCTTTCTCATCCTACTTGGTGGATTAGCAGGCTCAGCAGTGCTGCCAGGAGCTGGGCTCCAGGGTCCCAGGGCCTTTGGACTCCTCTCCCATCATCATCTCCCCACTCTCAGCTTCAGCCTCCCTGCCCCTCCCCACCCCCCGAGTCTTGCTGGGTTTGCCAGCTGTCGCCAGGCTGGACCACCAGGCTGAGCCGAGCTGTCTTTCCCCAGTTGAGCCCCCACGGTCTGCCCGACAACCTTATCTATTGCAGCAACACAGTAGTTGACCACCCCACTGACGTCTTCAGTGCTAATGCAATGGTTTACTTTGGAGGCAGCTTTTTTTTTTTTTTAAAGATTTTATTTATTTATTTGTTAGAGAGAGAGAGCGAGCGAGCACAGGCAGAGACAGAGGGAGAAGCAGGCTCCCTGCCGAGGAAGGAGCCCGATGTGGGACTCGATCCCAGAACGCTGGGATCACGACCTGAGCCGAAGGCAGCTTCTTAACCAACTGAGCCACCCAGGCGTCCCTGGAGGCAGCTTTTTAGTAAACGTGTTAAACGTGGCAGACTGGACCCTTGGACAGGGTGGCCTGCTTCCCCACCAAGTTGACAAGCCTGGATGGCCACTGGGAGTGGATGTGGGCAGGTGGAGAAGGCAGCCCGGGGCCGAAGGACGAGGGGACTCCTCTGTTCGAGCCCCCTGGGACTGACTCAACCTGAGGGTGTCCTTCTGGTATGACCTCCGTCATAAGGCAATTTGTCATCAAGGAGAGTTTGGGTACCAAACTGTCTCCTATACGTGATACATACCACACATTCAGGACCTTCCTGGGGTGCCACCATCATTCACTTGTTCCCGTCTGCTTTCCCGGGAGCCCCAGCAGTGGAGTTACAACTCCCAAGGAGGAGACAGTCAGGTGGGTGGGTGCCAGTCCCCCTTCTGTAGTGGGTGTTACGTGCGAGGGATAGAAGAGCTGAGTTTGGTGGCCTTGAGCAGTGTGGGGGTGGGCTGTCCGGTCAGTGGCAGGAATAGCGAGCTGGACCTGCGCTGTGTTTCCATGGCACTGTGTAGGTTATAGGAACTGGAGTCCAGGGTCCCATGCTGGAGGGATGGTGGGTGATGAGGTTGGAGCTTCAGGAAGGGACTGTATCAGAAAGGTCTGGAAGCCTTCCTAGGAGGTTTGAGTAGTAGCCTGTTTCTCAACTCTATCAGACCCAACCTTCCTTTATATAAAAACATGTTGTAATGTCCCCCTTTACTAGCCGGAAAGAGAATCTACAAATAATAGGACTTCAATACTTGCAGAAAACTTCACTAAATGCTCAGTCTCTAATATAAGACCGTAATGAAGTGTGAGTGATTGAGAATAAAATACGATGTATTGATTTGAGTATGTAAACATTTGCGAATGGCTATGTAAGAGGGCACGATGACGTAGTCAAGTGCTTCCCCATGTGCGGTCACGGTGAGCGTGACATGTAGATGCAGACGGACTGAGGGCCGTTGCCATCCATGACTCGGTTTTCCGAACTGGTGAATAACTCAGTAATCTGCAGCCCCGTCTGGTACGCACCGTGGGTGGGCTCAACTCCTCAGACACCCCCGCCAATGCCAGGTATTGGGGTCCGGCAGGGTGGAGAGCCGGGGTAGGATTTGGGCTCTGGCAAAAATACGACAGACTGGTTTTGCTGCCGTTCTGCAGAGCTGGGTCCTTTGGTAAGGGAGCCTTCGGTCTTCTCCTGACCCCAGGTTGCCACACTGGCTGAGTGCGTTATAGTTCTAAGCTCGGCTTGCCATCCCCAGTGTGGACGCCCAGCTCCCCCCCATCGTCCTGTTTCTGCCCCAACCGCTGAGCACCTCGTTTTCCTCGAGTGCCAAGGTTAGTGAAGGGTGAGGGCAGAAGTGATGGCCTCAGTGGTTCTTGAGCTACTTTCCAGGCTGGCCCAGCACTCTCTGCTTGACCCTGCTGCTGGGAATCGCTTCTGCCGGGATGGAGAGGAGAGTCTCAATGGCCCTGTTATAAAAACTTATAAAGCCAGGCCTTCTTGCTCCTGATTTTTTGCCACGTGGGAGTATATCCAAGAAAACATCTATAGCCAAAAGTTATTGAAAAGCAATTTAAATCTTTCCTAAAGTATTCCAGAAAATTCCAGATGGTGATTCTTTGTCGCCTTCTTCTCCTCCTCTCCCTTCCCCTGCCCCTCCCCACCTCCTCCTCTTCTTCTCC
>RCUC01098872.1:0-11648 GCA_003697995.1 Taxidea taxus jeffersonii | reverse complement strand
TGAGGTTAGCCTTTTCTCCTCTTGGCTAATCTTTGTGTGATTTCCACATTTTCTCATGCTCCTGCCATCAGTTTCACTAGTGTCAGGCAAATGTCCCTGGATCTTGTCCTTTTGAAGAATGATTTAATTCTTTTTGATTCAGAGAAAGGAAGCCCAAAGGAGTGGAGTGAGGAGCACAGGGAGAAGGAGAGAAAGAATCCTCAAGGAGAATCTTCACTGAGTATGGAGCAAGACATGGCTTTTTTGTTTGTTTTGTTTTTTTTTTTAAAGATTTTATTCATTTACTTGACAGGGATCACAAGCAGGCAGAGAGGCAGGCAGAGAGAGAGGAAGAAGCAGGCTCCCCGTGGAGCAGAGAGCCTGATATGGGGCTCAATCCCAGGACCCTGGGATCATGACTTGAGCCGAAGGCAGAGGCTTTAACCCACTGAGCCACCCAGGCGCCCCAAGACATGGGTTTTGATCCTAGGACCCTGACAGCAGGACTTGACCTGAAATCAAGAGCTGGCCTAGTAAGCCCCTGAACCATCCAGGTGCCTCTATCTTTGGGACTCTTCAGTGACAGTCAGGGATGGATTCCTGGAATCTATCACCTTCCTGACTGGAATCCAAGAGAGCATCTTTCTTCCAAACCGGTCCAACAAGTTCCACCACTACTAGCCCAGTGGGAGAGCCTCTATTTCCAATCATGTTGGCCCTTTGGATGATTTCTTGATTTTTAAGATTGGTGTGTATTAGACGTTGTACAGACATTTGGACAGGCCTTTCCTCTGTTCTTCATGTGGCTGCTCCTGTGGCCTCTGTGAATGTCCCTAAAGCTATGGCCCAGTGGTGCCTTGCAGCCCTACTACAGATTCTCCTTCGAGCCTCCACCTGGCCTCACCCATTCTCATGGGGGCCTTGCCATAGCCCCACTCCATGCCCATCAGCGTGACCCCTGCCCCAGCCATATTCCCACGCTGTCCCAATCCTCTTATGCCCCACCTGGCCTCAAACAACCCCTTGGCCCTTTGTTCTATTTCGCCACAGTGGCACCAGTGCCTCAGGGCCACACCCCAATTATAATAAACTATATACTGGAATGGGGCTTGGCAGAGGGTAACATAACTTTCACTCTCTTTATAATTAAAATTTACATATACTAATTTTGAATCTTTTAAAATTATTAATATGTCCATTGTTTTTTTCATCTTTTAAGGTATAATCTTTTAGGATTTTGATTTGAATTAATTGAATAATCCCCTAATTGGAGATAGCTTTCTTTGTGGGGTTTTTTTTTAACTTCATATTTGTAGTAACTACCACTTCCTTCTAAAATGCATGTGTTTAATTAGGGGTATCTTTTGCTGTTTTCATAAAACTCTCCGAAAGTGTTCCTACAAGTAATATGTGGGACTGTTTGTTTTAAGGGTATATTTTTAAGAATGCTTCCAAATTACATTTTAATTTATTGAAATGATATACGAATGCTTTTTGTTTGCCTGATCATGCTTCCAGTACTTTTGTTGAAAACAGCTGTTAACTCAAAGAGCTTTTTCCTTCATTTTGCTAGGATTTGCTCTGCCAACAACCCTATCTCCTGTCCATGACACAAATGATGTGGTTGTATTCTCACCCTCCACAATGCACTCATGTCTCTTGTGCTGAAGTCATGGCAACAGGTGTAGTGCCAGGTGGAAACGTGGCAAACATTGTGAGCTCAGTATCTGTTTGTTAAGAGTACGCAAGCTTTCTCTCATGTGTCTTACTTGCTCTAGGAATCTACAGGGTCACAGTCGGCCCTATTTCTCTTCATTATTAACAGGCAATGATGGTGAATGCCAAAAGTTTATGCCTTTCCATCACTTAATTTCATCCTATTTCCGGCGTACATTTATAATATTGTCAGCTACAGTAAGAGAATTTCTTATATTTAATTCTCTGATACTTAATCTTCAGTTTGCTAAAACAGTGCATGTGGAGATTTCACAACGCCCTGGGGGGGGCACACACACACACAGGTGCGTTAGGCGATGTAAGTTTTGGATGTGTTAATGCATTTGATTGTGGTGATCACTTCCCAACGTATATGTCTATCAAATTATCACATTGGATATAATTGGATTTATCAGTGATAATCTCAGCAAGGCTGGAAACCTATTTCCTTTAATTTTGTAAAAATGTTAAATAAAGGTATAAGGGAAAGAGCATTCTCACATTACAGATACATGATGTTTGTGATGTAGTCTTAAATCCACTGCTGTTTTATTTTAATTGAATATTTAATGATTTGCTCCATTCATACTTAAGGATGGTGGGCTGCACATCGTTCTTCCCCCAATCCTTCAAGGGCATTTCAGACTCTCCTCCCTCTTTTCTCAAAAGGGTCTTCATGTGACTCAAGTGTTCTCACTGGGTCCTGTTTCACAATTCTAGGAATATTGTCATCTATAATATATTGAAAAGTCAGATGTATTATATGCTGGCTAACTGAACATAATAAAAAAGAAGAAAACATCCCTCAGCAAGAGAATAGCCCACAATTCATAACTGTTCATAGTGTCAGATGTATGTTTTGTATAAAGACTCTTTTCTAACTTTTTATTTTGTAGTCGTTTTGGATTTAGAGTTGCAAACCTGTCACCCAGTTTACTCTAATGTTAACATCTTACATAACTAGATTATACTTATCAAAACTCTGAAATTAACATTCATATAATAAAATTAACCTTGGGGGCTCCTGGGTGGCTCAGTGGGTTAAAGCCTCTGCCTTCGGCTCAGGTCATCATCCCAGGGTCCTGGGAGTGAGCCCTCCATCGGGCTCTCTGCTCGGCAGGGAGCCTGTCTCCTCCTCTCTCGCTCTCTCTGCCTGCTTCTCTCCCTACTTGTGATCTCTGTCTAAAATCTTTTAAAAAATTAACCTTGAAAGAAAGAAAGAAAGAGGAAAGGAAAGGAAAGAAATGAAGGTCAGATTTCCAGGCACGTGGATGCCTCAGTTGGTTAAGCATCTGCCTTAGGCTCAGGTCATGATCCCAGGGTCCTGGTACCAACTTCCACATTGGGTTCCCTGCTCAGAGGGGAGTCTGCTTCTCCCTCTACCCCCACTGCTTCTCATGCTCTTTCTCTCTCCAAAATAAGCAGTCTTAAAAAAATAAAGTCAGATTTCCTTGTGACATGTTTAATGACATCTTCTTCCCACACCCCCCTCACCGCCCACCTGGGGCATTAAATTTTAATTAGTTACAAAACAAAGTACTTAAAACTTATTGTGCAGTCTCTGGAATTACATAGAAAAAGAATTATTCAGCATGTGCTTCTAAATTTTGTGTATAATTTATTTTAAAATATTTTTAGGAGTTCAACCTTCTTAATTTTATTTAATGTATTTTATTTTATAAGTACTATTAGTCAACATATACATATACATATACATTAGTTTTTGATGTAGTGCTCAAAGATTCATTAGTTGAGTATAACACCGAGTGCTCTTCACATTATGTGCCCTCCTTAATGCCCATCACCTGGTTACCCTACCCCTCCACCCCCTTGCCTTCTGCAAACCTCAGTTTGTTTCTTGGAGTCCAGAATCTCTCATGGTTTTCTCTCTATCTGATTTCTTCCATTCAGGTTCCCTCTCTTCCCCTATGGTCCTCTGTGTTTGTCCTTATAATCCACATATTAGTGAAACCATATGATAATTGTCTTACTCTGCTTGACTTATTTCACTTTTCCTCAGCTTCATTTCTTTCCATCAGCATGTCCTCTAAATCACTTGTTCTCTCTTCTGCCTCATACGCCCTAGCTGTTAAAACATCCAATGTAAATTACATTTCATTCATGGCATTCTTAAGTTTGGCCTGATTAGATCCCATTTCTGCCCTTAGAGATTCTGTATTGTCAAGTATGCTTTTTTCAAGCCTAGCTATTAACTTTATAAATGCTATCCTTAATTCCATCTCTGACATCTTGCTTATATCCATTTCAATTAACTCTGTGGCAAAGAACATTGCCTCTGGTTCTTTCCTGTGTTGTGAGCTCCTCGTTCTAGTCACTCTGCCCAGGAAAGGATGGGTGAGCAAATGAAGAGAGTCCAAAATGTCAACCATGACCCAAGAAAAATGTACCCTAGAAAAAGCCCAAAGTGGTCAGAAGCCAGAAAAATGAAAGAAATAAAAGTGAACAAAGTGAAAAGTGAACAACAAAGAAAAGTGAACACATCACAGAAAAGTGAACAAAGCCAAAATGAACAAAACAATAAAAAAGGGGGAGGGAAGACAGATGAAACTCTGACAGGGTGGACAAAGCAGGGTGATCTTCTTGTTCCAGAATGAATTTTGGTCTATGTGTTTGAAGACACTACATCTCACAGTTGCAAATAATACCATGCGTGTGTGTGTGTGTGTATGTATTTGAATTCATTGAAAAAAGGGACTAGGCATAAAACAGGCATAAATCTATAAAATGTAGATGTGAGAAAAAAAGTGTTAAAAAGTGACTTAAAAACATGATTTGATAAAATAAGAGTTTACTTACAATAGGAAAAAGGAAAAAAAAGTGTAAAATTCTAGACTGAAGTATAAACGTGTTGTGAAGAAACATCTGGAGCTCAACACATTGTTTCCCCTGGTGCTGGAGTTTTAGTCTTCTGGGATTCATAAGCTTGTCATTCACCTGTTCTTCCAGTCTGTCTTCTGGGGGAGGTGCCTGTTGTGCTTCTTCTCAGGTTTCATTGCCTGAGAGAAGTGACTTTACCCTTTGTCCGTGGGATGGGCTCAAGGTGAGCTGGTCCTCTGTGTGGCTTTTGTTCCCTGGTGGCTTTCTGCACCTCTTCAGAGAGTCAGAGGAAAAATGGCCATAACTGGATCTCTGGGCCAGAGCCACAAGATCATGATCCCTCACCTCTTCAATAAACTTTCCGGGTCAAACATTCTCCACTTCTCTGAACATGTAGCTCCACAGAAATCCATGGATTGTGTCCACTGCAATCCTCCTTGGGGGATTCCCAGGGACCCATGAACATCTCTGTGCTTTGTGTCTTTGGGACTGCAAGCATTTGTGGACTGTGTATGCACCCAGCTCAGCTTCTCCCAGGTCATGGCTGGATGCTGCCCTACTGTCCTTTTTGGGGCACTGCCACCCTGAGAGCTGTTGCCTGGTCATGAGCGCCACTGTTTCAACCCTCCCAGGTGTTGGTAACTAGCCAGCACATTCCAGTCTTTTTCCAGGTGCTCAGGCACAGAGCAGTGTCTTTACCAGCCGGGCTCCCAGTTTATGGCAACCCGAGCTGAGAGTCCCTCCTGGGCTCACTGACTATAACCAGTTTCCCTGCTCTGCTCCTTCGGAACTCCATCAGATTGGGAACCTAGTTCTTTCTGTGTCTCCTGGGATCCTGAGACCATAGTGACTCCCCTAGAATTCTGCCATTTCTATCCCCTGAGCCCCTTTCAGAAAGGAATGTCTCCCACTGGAGCAGATATCAAAGAGTCCTATTTTGCACTCCAGTGTTACATCACTCTTCAGTAGCCACCTTATGGACTCTCCCTCCCCCTTCCATTTATCTTCTGATATTTTCCCACAGATTCACAACTCTGCACCTCCTACTTTGCAATATGCAGTTGTTTTTCTGCTTGTAGATTTCCATATATATTTTCTTACATCTCAGGCTAAATTCATGGGTGTTCAGAATGGTTTGATAGCTATCCAGCTAAGTTTGAGGCACCAGATGACACAAGATCCCCTACTTTTCCACCATTTTGCCACAACCTCAATGATGACATCTTCTAAAGGAAGTTATCCCAACATCTGTTGATATCGTTTCAGCTGGCTTGGCCTCTCTGATGCTCTTTCTGGAGCCCTTGGGGAGTTCTCCCTCTCAGGTTCTGGTGGAGGAACAGGCAGGAAGCTGGACAGGGGACCCAGTCCCACTGGCCAGGGGTGGCTTCTGGCAGGGCTGGTTGGGGATAGGTCATATGCAAATCACAGGCTAGATGTTAGTTTGGAAGATTTTCCACTTTTTCCACCCCATATTGGCTTAGAAGTAAATCTTTATGTTGTAAAAAGCATATGGTGAGCCAGAGGAAATGAGTTTAGGAAGCCCTACAAACCTGGCTCCCTCCAGGTCATGGACAGGGGTAGGACCACAGCAGTTCCCAGATCCCTGCTGTCAGAAAATTTTCTGGATCTGCTAAGATGTGGGAGTTACCATGGGCAAGTTTCCCATCTGGTTCTTAGGTTCCCAGTAAGTGATGGGACATATCTCCGAATGCTATGCAAATTCCACAGAAACTTATGAACAAGTATGTTCATAGCATTTTTACTCATAATCACCCAAAACTGAAAATAGCCCAGGTCTCTATCAGTAGAATGTTTATAGTCTCTGTAGTGATCCAGTCCATTGAATACCACTGCTTTGTAATGAATTGAATGGATAAAACATCTCATACTGATTGAAAGAAACCATAGCCAACAGAGTACATACTATATAAATTAATCAATATGAAGTTCAAGGACAAGCAAAATTTAGCCATGGGGAAAAAATCAGAACAGTAGTATTGTTTATCAATATGTATATGGAGTTGACTTGGGAAGGGCATAATGGAATGTTGTAAAGGTTAATATTTTACAACTTGACAGGCCTTTGGGTTACATAAGCACATATGTTGGTTAAAACACATCACTTAAGATACATATAAACTTTACATGAAATTAAAATTTTAAGTAAAATGAATTAGTTGTGATAATATTGAACTCTAATAATATACTGAATTATTTGAGGAAAATTTACTGTTGGCTATCTATAACTTTTTTGAAATGGATAAAAATATAAGATGGATTAGTGGAGAGGTCATGGAGAGATGACTGCTACATACAAGGCAAGTACACCCAAATGTTAGTAGCAGAATATGAGAGTTAAATGTAAAATTCATTGCTATTTTCATTGGTTTTGAACATTTTCCTAATTAAATATAGGATGAATAAACTTTATAAGGCCCTTCCCACTTTAATGAGTTTGTGGTCCCCATTCAAAGGGAAATAAAGTTTCGGGGTAGCTGGAATGTTCAGAAGAGAAGGCTTTTGACAAAATGAACCAAACAGGGGCACCTGGGTGGCTCAGTGGGTTAAAGCCTCTGCCTTCGGCTTGGGTCATGATCTCAGGGTCCTGGGATTGAGCCCCACGTCAGGCTCTCTTTTCAGCAGGGAGCCTGCTTCCTCCTCTATCTCTACCTGCCTCTCTGCCTACATGTGATCTCTCTCTGTCAAATAAATAAATAAATAAATCTTTTTAAAAAATGAACCAAACAATGAGGACTCATTCTCCAGGGTTCCAGATGCCTTTGGGGAATACCAGAAAACCTCTTGCCCATAGTGTCCCTGCCCTATCAGCTTCCTGGACCAAGGAAGGTATTCCTTACACAGATCAGAGGGCAGCCGCTAAGAGCAGGAACATACATAGAATGCTGTGAAGAATGCAGTTAACTGTTTTCCACAGTTTCCACAATTGTTCACCCAGCCTCCACCCAATGCACCTTGTTCCCATTTAGGGTTGCAAAAATTCTGCATCTTTTTCGACACTGTAAAATTTTTGAGAAATGGTTTTTCAAGGTTTTGTCTTTGAATTCTGCTGCTCTGGGGCACGTCACTCTCACACTGTGCTTTAGTCCCCTAGTCAGCTGGAGATCCCAAGGCTCTCTGGGATTCCCCATAATATGCTTTATGGTCACTGGCCTCATGATACTGCTCCTGATGAATTCCTATTCTCACTTCCTCCTGAGCACTTGTTTTTGGCCACCCCCTTCCCAAACCCAGAAGGTTCAGCTTGGTATTTCACTCCTTTGCCTGCCTAAGCGTGGAGAAGGAAAATGCGGTTGAAAGGTCAGAACATGAGGCTGTGCCTGAGACCCAGAAGAGGAGCCCAGGTTGGGGCGGCCTCATCAGTAGGGTTGGCATGAGGGCATCTGGAAGGAGGACAGCAGAAGAGCCAGAGCTTGGGAGCTGGGGAGGCTCAGTCCAGCCTTATGCCCTGGAACGGGTGTTCATGCCTGCCCCACCAGCCAGTCTCAGGCTGAGGCTCTGCTTGGAGCGATCGTGTTGCACAACACTCACTCATGTGACTTCACTGGGCATTCTTTCTCCTTTGGCCCTGGCCTTCAGGAGGCTGAGAGCCAACCCACCCAGAGCCTTCCCTCCTCTAGCCCATTGTCCCAACTGCAGATGTCTGCAGTTGACTGGTGAATTTATTTAGGCTCCAATGACTGTTCCAATATACCCATGCCAGCTGGAAGAGATGTCCTAAATCCTTGTTGGAGCCCAGGGTTTAGAGGGCAGCGAGAGAGGCAGAAGCCTGGCAGGGGGCTGATTAACCTGATGGTGATCACGCCTGTCTCCAAGGTGTGCCTCAGACCCGCCCCTCTGATACCAAGCCCAAAACACCATGACTTTCCAAGAGGAAGGTAAATAAACCATTTATTTTCCTATTCTCTTTAATTTCCATAAGTGTAGCAAATATTTCTCACGGTTTATCCTTTGTCAGTCTTCATTTTCAGTGGTGTTTTCACTTGATACTTTTCTATTCTGTTTTTAACCTTTATTTTAGCAGCAGATAATTATATTTTATTTGGTCAAATTTAGGCTGATATTCATTAATAAAAATGCAGTCCATGATCCTATTACATATTATTTTATTTCCCAAAGAATTTTCAGCTGAGTCTTGTATCAAAAAAAAAAATAGAAAAAGATTGTTGAAGCCCAAAACTTCCTTAAATAATCCCCTTTAATGCCTATCGCCAATCATTTTGGAGATGAATTGACCTGACACTGTATATCAGTGTTCTATTTTATGTCCTATACAACTGAACGTTTCTCTAGGTATTGAACTGTTTACTTGATTTATGTTTCTAGTTGTTTATTCTTTGTATATAGAAATGCAGCTGGTTTTCGTGTGTCAATTTTGTATCTTGCAATTTGAAAGTATTTGTTAGCTCTAGCAGTGTGTGTGTATCCTTTAGAGTTTTCTATATATATAGTTAAGTAATTTGTGCAGAGAGGTAATTTTATTTATTCCTTTCCGATTTGGATGCCTTTTCTTGATTAATTGCTCAGGCTAGATGTTCCACTACTATGGGAAACATTAACACCTTTGGCCTTGTACCTGAAAAAAGAAGAAAAACTTTCAGTCTCTCAACATTGAGTCTGAAGTTAGTTGTAGATGTACCTATATGGTTATTATGCTGAGGAAGTTTCCTTTCATTAGTGATTTTTTGAAGGGCTTTGTTAAGAAAGATATTGAACCTTAGAGATGCTTTTTCTGCATCAATTGAGGTCTTTGTTTATTTTTTTTTAATATTTTATTTGTTTATTTGACAGAGCGAGATCACCAGTAGGCAGAGAGGCAGGCAGAGAGAGAGAGAGGAGGAAGCAGGCTCCTGGCTGAGCAGAGAGCCCGATGCAGGACTCGATCCCAGGACCCTGAGATCATGATCTGAGCCAAAGGCAGAGGCCCAACCCACTGAGCAACCCAGGCACCCCTTCGTTTATTTTTATTTTATTAATGTTCTGTATTACATTAATTGTTTTGTCTACGTTGAACAAAACTTACAGTAATAGATTCCAGTAATAGATTCCTGCTTGGTCAATAATGCTGTTGATTAATTGTGCTAGTACTTCATTGAAGATTTTTATCTAAATATTTATGAAGCATATTGGTCTACACTTTATTTTCTTGTAGAATCTTTGTTAGGCTTTGGTATCAGGGTACTGCTGGCCTCATACAATGGGTTAGGAATATGATAGACAGTGTTCTCATGCCAGCAAAACTGATTGTTCTCAAAGAATTGTGGTTGTGGGTTCTAACCCCTTTGGGGACTCCAAGAGGGGCAGACTCAGGGGCTTTCCTTTGTTTCAACTGCCTCAGAACATTTTAGGAGCTCATGGGTGGCACTCTTAAGAGCATTTCAATGAAATATACTAGCAGCACCTGTCTGGGCAAAGATCAACCTAAGGCAGGCAGACTGAAAAACCTAGGAGGGAAGATGCTAGGACGTAACTGAGGGACAAAGGGCACTGAAAATCTGCTGTGCACTGGGCAGCCTAAAGGCCACACTGATGCCCACGGCTGCATGGGTGCTTAGAAAACACCTGAGAGGGGCACCTGGGTGGCTCAGTGGGTTAAAGCCTCTGCCTTCGGCCCAGGTCATAATCTCAAGGTCCTGGAATTGAGCCCCCCCATCGGGTTCTCCACTTAGCGGGGAGCCTGCTTCCTCCTCTCTGCCTCTCTCTATCTCTCTCTGCCTGCCTCTCTGTCTACTTGTGATCTGTCAAATAAATAAATAAAAATCGTTATTAAAAAAATAAGGAAAAGAAAACACCTGAGAGCCTCATGTGTGAACCCTAACCTTCAGCACTGGAGCAACTGCAAGTGAAGGGAAGATGGGAGTTAATTTCCTGTGTAAGCCTTGGAGCAGAGTGCCAGCAGGGGCAGTCTGCAGTGAAGGGCAGAGCCCCTCCTCCTGGTCCAGGTCCAGGCATTGCAGCAGCTCTCTCTCTCAAAACACAAGGGGACCACCGAGCTAAAAGAAGTGAGACTTTAGGGGCACTCATGACAAAGGCCCTTAACAAAAGTTGAGAAAATCACTAAACAAACAACACAATCCATACAAGTTGTAAGCAAACAAGCAAAACCCTGGAAAGGTACAAGACTGCCGTTTGCAATATTAACACATTGTGATGCTCAAAATATCCAGTATTCAGGAACAAAAACGTGAATTATGCAAAGAAACAAAATACAGTTCATTCAGGTGGGGTGTGGGTGGGTAAGGAAACTGAAGACACTGTCCTAAGGAAGCGGCTTCAAAAGAACTATTTCAGTGCTGCTTGAAAATTGAAACTAGGAGGGGAAGCTGGATGGCTCAGTTGGTTAGGTGTTCGACTCTTGATTTCAGCTCAGGTCATGATCTCAGGGTTGTGAGATTGAGCCCCACATCAGGCTGCATGCTGGACATGGAGCCTGCTTAAGATTCTCTCCCTCAGGGCATCTGGGTGGCTTGGTGGTTTAAAGTAAGTCACCACAATGGAACACTTCCAGGTTCGAGGAAGGAGATCCTGGTCAGAAAACCATATTTCCCAGTGCGGAGCGTAGGTCAATTCCCTGACACGCCACAGAGCCATTTGAAGAGGATCCTTCCCGGTATCAAGAGGTTCCTTTGAATGGTGAATTCGGCTCAGAGTTCCCTATCAGGGTTTCGTGCAGAGCCGTTTGCTTATGTCTTTCCCCATTGGCCGGAAGGGCTCTTAATGGCTGAGAGAGCACACAGTCAAGTGAATGACATTTTCCCCTGCACTGCGATGTGACCCTCCAATGGGCTTCGTGTAGGGAATGTCTTTGCCCTTCAGGCATGCACACCTTAGTTGAAATGGCTTTTCACATCAGGAAAGAAGATCGAAAAAAGAGGGTCTCTGGACCCTCTTTGGATACTGTGAATTAAGCGCATGGCACTCCCCGAGGCTTCGCTTCGGGAGCGACCGATCCGGGGCCGACCAAACTCTCCGCCTTTCCCGAAAAGGCCTCAAAAGACTGAAAGGAAGTATACGTCAGGACGGACTCTCGGCATGGTTGAGTGTGTAGATACATTAGAACTGTTGGCACCGGGAGTGGTGAAACATAAAAGACAGGG
>RCUC01098868.1:0-24460 GCA_003697995.1 Taxidea taxus jeffersonii | reverse complement strand
TTTTTTTTTTTTTTTTTTTAAATCATGTGAATGTCCTTTTGGTAAATTTGTATATGAAGTTTCCTCTGGCTCAGTTACAGGCCCAGCGGGAAACACGGCACATTCAAACTCAGTAACCCAGGTGGATTAATATAAAGGGTGGGATTTAAGTAAACCGACAAGGGGTGGGGCAGTACTCTCGGGCTGGCAACAGCAGGAAGTCATTCATCGCCAGTCCTGAAGGCCCAAAAAAGAAGCTGTGTGAAGGTCAGCTGACAGAACTGTGTGGCCTTTAGTAAAACAAAGCTAATAACCAATAGGTATTTGGACATGAAGAGTGCTGGGCTCACTGTTAATTATAATGATTGGGGTAGTTGATACAGAAAAATAAGCTACCTGTCTAACCGCACATTGGGTTTGAAGGCTTGCTTACCTTAAAAGGCTCTACTGTTCTTGGCTAAGTCTTTGGTGGTCCTGTGGGTCAGGCTCTCATAGGGCATGTGATGAGGCCTCCTGCTTCTTGTTCTCCAGCATCTAGGTACTGACACAGTTGAACAGCTGTGTTTACGGTCAGGGAGGACTCTAGAGGTGCCACTGGCCAACTGGCCCGTGAAGGTCATTCTGCCATAGTCTTGGTTCCTTGCCCTCCAGAGAGTCGACACCCCTTTGCTGAGGTAGATGAGGAGGAAAGACAGAGACCTGGCCCTCCCAGAACAAAGTGAAGCTGACAAGGTAGATGTCATTGTTGGTCTCACCTTTCCTAAAGCGCCTGCCTTCTGTGTGGGGAAGGACACACTGGCCCTCGGGAAATTCCTGCCATATTCCTTCCCTGCATCCAAGTGGTCCCTCACCTTCAGCAGGTGTTTCACCGATTTCTCCCTGCAGTATGTGTCTCAGGGGTAGAGGATGGTAGGTCTCCTATGTGTGGCACTGGTGGTAATGTCGAATGGGTGAAAGGTCTGGGTGGGATCAATTAGTCTAGTTTCTCCATGATTTCCTTTATTCTTAGCTCAGTCTCTGCTGATGAAACTGGCTGGATGCAGTGGCACTTCATGGTGTAAGGAAATTATAACAGTACTCCTGTGATGCAGAAAGGTAGGCATACCTTATCCACACGAAGACTGAAATGGCGAAGAATGTGACATACTGTTTGTGCATGGTTGAGCCTGTCTCTGTTAATCTTCATGATGGATTTGTATTTTTATTCATATATTACCACCAAATGTCCAATCCAGGAATTGCCATAATTAAAGTGCAAAGTTTTAGGTATAACTTATGTATCAATTATTCCATTTTTACTGAAACCACTATCCTATAGGATGCTAAAACTCATTTAAAAATATTCAACTTAGGGACATCTAAGTGGCTCAGTGGGTTAAGCCTCTGCCTTTGGCTCAGGTCATAGTCTCAGGGTCCTGGGATCGAGCCCTGCATTGGGCTCTCTGCTCAGCGGGGAGCCTGCTTCTCCCTCTTTCTATGCCTGCTGCTCTGCTTACTTGTGATCTCTTTCTGTGTCAAATAAAAAAAAATCTTTAAAAAAACAAATATATTCAACTTAAAAAATTATGCTAAGAAATTAAAAAAATTTGTTTTTTTATTAACATATAATGTATTATTAGCCCCAGGGGTACAGGTCTGTGAATCGCCAGGTTATGCTAAGAAATTTTATTTTGATAAAGAAATGGTTGTAACTGTAAATTGAAAGAAGTAAATATTAAGAAATATTTCATTATTTTAAAGTCTTAATAGAATAAAAGGAAAAATCATAGTAAAAAATAAACATTTTTAACCATGAAATATAAAGTTTTCCTTTGGTAAAAATTTACTAATTTTTGAACAGGTACCACATAAACATGGTTCAAAGTTCAAAAGTTACAAAACAGAATGCAGTGTGATAGAAACCTTTTTTTTTTCCTTTTTCAAGTTTTTATTTAAATTCCAGTTAGTAACCTATCGTGTAATATTAGTTGCAGGTGTGGAATTCAGTGATTCATCACTTCCATAGATCACCCAGTGCTCATGCTAACAAGTGCCGTCCTTCATCCCATCACCCATTTAACCCATTCCCCCATGCAGTCCCCTCCGGCAGGCAACCCTCAGTTTGTTTTCTATAGTTAAGAGTCTGTTTCTGGTTTGCCTGTCTTTTTAACCCCCTATGTTCATCTGTTTTGTTTCTTAAATTCTGCACATGGGAGAAATCATATGATATATGTCTTTTTCTGACTGACTTATTTCAGTTATTAGCATTATACTCTCTAGCTCTATCCATGTCATGGCAAATGGCAAGATTTCATTCTTTTTTGATGACTGAGTAATATTCCATATATATATATACACCACATCTTCTCTATCCATTTATCAGTAGATGGATATTTGGGCTCTCTCTATAATTTGGCTATTGTCGATAATGCTGCTGCAAATATTGGGGTGCACCTATCCGTTGAATCAGTATTTTTGTATTCTTTGAGTAAATACCTCGTAGCGTAATTGCTGGGCCATAGGTTAGTTCTATTTTTAACTTTTTGAGGAATCTCCATACTGTTCTCCAGAATGGCTGCACCAGTTGGTGCTCTTATCTACGGTGCACAAGGGCTCCCATTTCTCTGCATCCTTGCAACACCTACTCTTTCTTGTGTTGTTGATTTTAGCCGTTCTGACTGGTGTGATCTGTATCTGATTGCGGTTTTGATTTGCATTTCCCTGGTGGTGAATGAAGTTGAGCATCCTTTCATGTGTCTGTTGGCCTTCTCTTCTTTGGAAGAATGTCCATTCATATCTTCTGCTTACATTTTTGTTTTTAATTTTTTTTATTTATTTAATGTCAGCATAACAGAATTCATTGTTTATGCACCACACCCAGTGCTCCATGCAATACGTGCCCTCCATAAAACCCACCACCTGCTTACATTTTAACCAGAATATTTGGGTTTTTTGGGTGTTTTATAAGTTCCTTATTGATTTTGGATACTAACCCTTTGTCAGATGTCATTTGCAAATATCTTTTCCCATTCCATAGGTTGCCTTTTAATTTTGCTGATTGTTTCCTTCGCTGTGTAGAAGCTTTTTTTTTTTTCCAGTTTAGATTCTTCTGATTTACTTCACAAAGGATTATGTTATATTTCAATCAGATAATTATTTTTGAAATGCCATTAAGACTTAAAATAAGATGGCTACCTAATCATTACTGAGAGGATTGACATAGATAATAAAAAATTTTTCAAAAACAAAACAACTTCAAATTTTATGTATCACCCTCTGTTTTGTGTGGAAGATTTTATCTTGATGAAATCCCAGTGGTTTATTTTTGCTCTTATTTCTTTTGCTTCAGGGGACCTGTCTAGTAAGAAGTTGCTATGACCAATGTCAAAGAGGTCAATGCCTGTGTTCTCTAGGATTTTTTTTTTTTTTATTTAAACATATAATGTGTTCTCTAGAATTTGATGGTTTTCTGTCTCACACTTAGGTCTTTCATCCATTTTTAATTTGTGTGTGTTGTAAGAGACTGGCCCAGCTTCATTCTTTTCCATGTTGTTGTCCAGTTTCCCCAACACCGTTTGTTGAAGAGACTGTCCTTTTCCCATTGAATATTCTTTCCTGCTTTGAAGAAGATTAATTGACCATATAGCTGTGGGTTCATTTCAGGGTTTTCTCTTCCATTGATCTATGTGTCCGTTTTTGTGCCAGTACCAGACAGTTTTGATTGCTATAGCTTTTTTTTTTCCTTTTTGTTTTCTTTTTTTATTAAGTTCAATTTGTAATATAACTTGAAGTCCAGAATTGTGATGCCATCCAGATTTGGTTTTCTTCTTCAAGATTCCTTTGGCTCTTTGGGGTCTTTTGGGGTTCCATACAAATGTTAGAATTATTTGTTCTAGCTGTGAAAAATGCTGTTGATATTTTGGTAGGGATTGCATTAAATATGTAGATTGCTTTGGGTAGTATAGACATTTTAATCATATTTGTTTTCCTGATCGATGAGCATGGAATGTCTTTCCATTTCTTTGTGTCATCTTTAATTTCTTGCATCACTTTTTTTATAGTTTTCAAAGTACAGGTCTTTCACCTCTTTGGTTATTTTTAATTTGCGTATGTGTGTATTTTTGTGTTTGTTTTATTTTTTAAAAAAATTAATTTCAGTGTAGTCCGTATACAGTGTTATATTATTTTCAGTTGTACAATACAGTGATTGATTCTCTACATTACTCAGTGCTCAGCACAAGTGTACTCTTAATCCCCTTCACCAATTTCACCCATCCCCTTACCCACCTCCTCTCAGATAACCATCAGTTCTGTATAGTTAAGAGTCTGTTTTTTGTTTTGTCTCTTTTTATCTTTGTTCATTTGTTTTGTCTCTTAAATTACACATAAGAGTGAAATCATATGGTATTTGTCTTTTTTGGAATGACTTATTTCACTTAGCATTATACCCTGTATATCCATCCATGTTGTTATAAATGGCAAGATTTCATTCTTTATTATGACTGAGTAATATTCCACTACATGTGCATGTACATATGTGTATGTAGGTGTATACACACCCCCACATCTTCATCTATTCCTCTATCAATGGACACTTGGGTTGTTTCCATAATTTGGCAATTGTAAATAATACTGCAATAAACATAGAGGTGCGTATACCTTTTTTAATTACAATTTTTATGTTCTTTGCATAAATACCCAGTAGTGGAATTAACTGGATTATATGGTAATTCTATTTTGAATTTTTTGATGTACCTCCATACTGTTTTCCATAGTGGCTGCACCAATTTGTATTCCCACCAACAGTGGATGCAGGTTCTTTTTTCTCTACATCCTTTCCAACATTTTGTTAATTTCTGTCTTTTTGATTTTAGCCATTCTGACAGGTGTAAAGTGTTATCTCACTTTGGTTTTGATTTGCATTTTCCTGATGATTAGTGATGTTGAGCATCTGTTTTTATGTCTGTTGGCCATCTGTATGTCTTCTTTGGAGAAATGTGTTTCATGTCTCCCCATTTTTACTTGGGTTACTTGGAGGGCTTTTTGGGATATTGAGTTGTATATAAACTCTTTATATATTTTGGGTTTTAATCACTTATCAGGTATGTCATTTGCAAATATATTCTCTCATTCAATAGGTTGCCTTTTTGTTATGTCAGTTGTCTCCTTTGCTGTGCAAAGCTTCCTATTTTGGTGAAGTACTAATAGCTTTTTTTGCTTTTGTTTCCCTTGCCTGTGGAGACCTACCTAGAAAAATGTTGCTAAGGCTTATATCAAAGAGATTATTGCCTGTGTTTTTTTCTGGGATTTTTATGGCTTCATGTCTCACTTTTAGGTCTTTAATCTATCTTGAGTTTATTTTTTAGTTTTTTTAAAAAGATTTTATTTATTTATTTGACAGACAGAGATCACAAGTAGGCAGAGAGGCTGGCAGAGAGAGAGGAAGCAGGCTCCCTGCTGAGCAGAGAGCCTGATGCGGGGCTCGATCCCAGGACCCTGAGATCATGACCCGAGCCGAAGGCAGAGGCTTTAACCCACTGAGCCACCCTGATGCTCCGAGTTTATTTTTTTTAAGTATATGAAAGTGGTCCAGTTTTCCCACACCATTTATTGAAAAGACCGTCTCTTCCTTACTGTATATTCTTGCCTCCTTTGTTGTAGATTACTTGACCATATAAGCATCCATTTATTTCTAGGCTTTCTATCTTGTTCTATTGATCTTTGTGTCTGTTTTTTTTTTTTTTTTTTTTGCCAGTGAGTGCCATGTTTTTTTGCCTTATTATAGCTTTGTAGTAGATCTTTAAACCTGGGATTGTGATACTTCCAGTTTCGTTCTAAAGATTGCTCTGGCTGGGGCACCTGGGTGGCTCAGTGGGTTAAAGCCTCTGCCTTCAGCTTGGGTCATGATCTCAGGGTCCTGGGATGGAGCCCTGCGTCGGGCTCTCCGCACGGCAGGGAGCCTTGCTTCCTCCTCTCTCTCTGCCTGCCTCTCTGCCTGCTTGTGATCTTTGTCAAATAAATAAATAAAATCTTAAAAAAAAAAAAGATTGCTCTGGCTGTTGAGGTTTCTTCGTGATCCCATACAAATTTTGGGATTATTTATTCTTGTTCTGTGAAAACTACTATTGGTATTTTGATAGGGATTGCATGAATTTATAGATTCCTTTGGATAGTGTGGACATTTTAACAATATTCTTCCAATTCATGAGCATAGTATGTCTTTTTTTTTTTTTTTAAAGATTTTATTCATTTATTTGTTAGAGAGAGAGAGCGAGCAAGCACAGGCAGACAGACAGGCAGGCAGAGGCAGAGGGAGAAGCAGGCTCACTGCCGAGCAAGGAGCCCGATGTGGGACTCGATCCCAGGACGCTGGGATCATGACCTGAGCCGAAGGCAGCTACTTAACCAACTGAGCCACCCAGGCGTCCCATAGTATGTCTTTTCATTTGTTTGTATCATCTTCAGTTTCCTTCATCAGTGTTTTATAGTTTTCAGAATACAGGTCTTTCACCTCTTCGGTTAAGTTTATATCTAGCTATTTTATTCTTTTTGGTGCAATTATAAATGGAGTTTTTGATATTTCTTTCTGCTACTTTGTTATTAGTGTACAGAAGTTTTGTATCCTGCAACTTAATGAACTAAATGAATAGTTCCATTCATTTATTAGTTCTAATAGTTTTTTTGGTGGGGTCTTTAGGGTTCTCTCTCTACAGTATCATGTCCTTTACAAATAGTGACATTTGGACTTCTTCCTTTCCAATTTGGATGCCTTTTGTTTCTTTTTCTTGCCTTAATGCTGATGCTAGATCTTCTAGTACTCTGTTGAATAAAAATGGTGAGAGTAGACATCCGGGTATTCTTCCTGCTGTTAGGGGAGAAGCTCACCACTGAGTATGATGTTAGCTATGGGTTTGGCTTTTATTATGTCCCCTCTATGCCTATTTTATTGAGAGTTTTTATTCATGACTGGATGTTCAATTTTTTCAAATGCTTTTTCTGCATCTGTTGAGTTGATTGTATGGCTTTTAACCTTCATTTTGTTAATGTAGTTTATCCCATGGATTGATCTGTGATTATTGAAACTTCCTTGCATAAGAATCCTCTTTCATTCCTGTCTCCCACCAGCTTCCCTTCCCAAGTTAATCACTTGTCTCTTTTATAAATATCTTTCTAGAGCCTGTATGTGTACACAGATGCATACACACATTATATACATTCATTTTTTACATAAACGATTGCATATTACGTGCATTTTGCTGTGCTTTGCTTTTTTATGAAGGATGTGTTTTGAATATCTTTTCATGTCAGCACATATTGAGCTGCTTCTGTTTATCCATTTAGATGGACAGACAGTATCCATGGTATGGCCATATCGTTCTTTAAGCAGTGCCCTATTAGTGGACACACAGTTTCCCAGGCTTCCACTGATGCAGTGTCGAAATGAATAATCCCCTACTGATATTCTGGAAGTGGAATTACTGGGTTGAAATTTATATTTTTGAAAAGATTTTGTTTATTTGAGAAAGAGCAGAGCAGGAAGGAGGGAGGGGCAGAGAGAGAGTCAGACTCCCTGCTGAGCAGGGATTCCCGGTTCAGGGCTCAAGCCCAGGGCCCTGGGATCATGACCTGAGCTGAAGGCAGACACTTAACTGACTGAGCCACCTAAGTGTCCCTACGTTGAAATTTAAAAGCACTTATGTGTATGTTCTAAAAACTGGAAAGGTTTGTGTTTTTTTTTTTCCCAGTCATTGTCTTTGTATAACATGAATTTATAAGTACAATAAATTTACATAAAATATTTAATCTATCTTTCATCAGCAGTGTGTTGACTTCTTACCATAAGTAAGTAATGATTTATTTACATGTCCTTGCTGCAGTTTCTTTCTCTCCAGTACTATATTTTTGCTCATTAAATTATTTGCCTTTGTGTTTACCTTCATTTACATGAAAATGTATGTTTAAAAAAAAATAACATATGCTACAGTTAATTATATGACTATAGTATGTATATTCTATACCATATAGTATATATGTAGTATGTAGCACATATATAGACTATAGTGTATAGTCTAATATATTGTATATGTACTAAATGACATATAGTATACTATATTATAGGATATATTAGATATTATAGTATATAGTATGTATTATATTTATTATATATAACATAAATACTATGTTTATAAATATAGCCTATACAGTAGTATCTATTAGTTACATATATAGGTTATTAAAACATACATTTTACATATAAGTATATATAAAATGCTTAATATATGTGCATACATGAATATTTTAATATATATGCATATAATATCATTTCTAATATTTCTATGTTGTTTCAGTTTAAAACATTTACATTGTTTTCCAAGCATAATCTCCATAGTTAAGTACCCTTTCATAGCAGGTGTCACACAGTACTGCAATAGCCTGACACTTGTATTCATTCTAGACAGTCCCTTATGTGAGTACTGAGACCACAGCCGTTTAATGTTTTATCCCCAGCTAAGGTCTGCCATGTAATAGTTGTTGAGTAAAGAATTGTGTGTGTTGAATGAATGCTACTCACAACAGAGCCTTGTTCTTCCTTCAGTGGTTTCAGTGTCTTCTCTGCTGGGATCTTTTAGGTTCTCAGTATGTAGCATTAGCATCATCAAAAAGGAGGGAAATAGAAAACACGATGATTAGTGACTATGTGTGGAATTTTGATAAGACCCAGGCTTCCTCATGCTTAATCATGTCTCCATTCCCTGTGTTATAATGTCTGCCCTCACCCAGTGAACAGCAGATATAAGGAAGTGTCAACGGTAATCTGATGGTAAACACAGAGTTTTGGCCCATCACCCTTCTTCTTCATGGAGGATTGTGCTGCTTCCCCTGTTTTATCTTATTTCTCTTCCTCTCAGCTTACAGAAAATTATATTAATTTGATTTTTAAAATGTGCTATGTCTCTTGTCTGGGTACACTACCCCTTACGTTCTGCTCTGCAGCGTGTTCTGGAGGTAGAGGCAGGCAGTGTCATTTATGTGGCAGATATTGATTGGATGCTGTGGAGTGCGGGGCCCTGTTTACAGAACTAGAGATGAATCCCACCATTCCAAGGCTAGCTCTGGGGGGCAGCTCTGGGGAGGGTGGCTTCTGTGCTCTGGAGAGATGGAGGGGGACAGACAAGCCAGGGATTGGGGGGTGGGAATTAGAGGAACAGGAGTCTTGGACAGAAAAGGAGTCACTACCAAAGTGGCAGACAGGGCTACTTAAGAGACTTTGAATACCATGGCCTGATACAGGTCTCAGCTGCACACCTGGTGGCTCCTGCAGCTTTGTCTCTGCTAGTCCTCTTGGTCGTCACAGCCACACCAGTGCCAGGGGGAGACACAGGCTGTGGATGAAGAATGACCCTGAAGAATATTGGGGATGGAGTTCACAGGTGTTATCGGTGTTGAAAACTTTGAACCCTCTGAGAGACCACCCGGGCTCTGCTAGTGTGTGGTAATGGAACTCGAGCATCCCCACATCGTGGTCATAGCCTTCAGGGTGAATACGGTCTCAGCTCTTTGGTGTTTGTCTTCGCACTGGTACCTCTTCCCTACCAAGAGCCACAATCAACATGACCAAGGCTTCCAGACCAGGAGTAAGTCACAAGATGAGCTCCACAACATCAGTCTTGTCTCTCCAAAGTCCGCTGAGACATTCAGAAAACCTCAGGATGAGCTGAGGATGTTCAGCCCTATTGCAGTGGAGTCCGCGCTCTAGGTTTTATACCTGTAGGGTATAAAACAATGAAGAAAACCCCTCTCTTTAAAGAAGATGCTGCCAGCTACCAGCCTTAGATGAGGACCAAAAAAATAAACCTTGACCCCCCCACCCAAAAAAAGGAATGTTTTTATTGTATATAAAGGTAATTACTTTTGTAAATGGAATTTTTGCGGGTTTTTTTTTTTTTGGGGAAGATCTTGTGGGCATATTTTGAAGTTAAAATCTTAGTTGTTGGAAATAGAATGGAATGGATGCTGTACTTTGTCAGATGCTTTTTCTGCATCTATTAAGAGGACCATATGGTTCTTATCCTTCCTTTTATTAATGTGGTATATCACATTGATTGATTTGTGGATGTTGAATCACCCTTGTAGCCCAGGAATAAATACCACTTGGTTGTGGTGAATAATCATTTTAATGTATTGTTGGATCCTATTGGCTAGTATCTATTTTTTTAAAAGATTTTATTTATTTATTTATTTATTTGTCAGAGAGAGAGAGAGAGAGCGCACAAGCAGGCAGAGAGGCAGGCAGAGACGGAGAGAGAAGCAGGCTCCCCACTGAGCAAGGAGCCTGATGTGGGGCTCGATCCCAGGATCATGACCTGAGCTGAAGGCAGTGGCTCAACTGACTGAGCCACCCAGGCATCCCATAATGGCTAGTATCTTAGTGAGAATTTGGGATCCATGTTCATCAGGAATATTGGTCTGTAACTCTCCTTTTTGGTGGGGTCTTTGGTTTGGGGATCAAGGTAATGTTCACCAACTTGATTCATAGTTAGGCTTATTTTTTCATTTTTAGAAACTACTATTTTCTTTTTTATCTACATTTTTAATATGTAAATCATGTATATGGTTCCAAAATGGTGTAAAAGTTATAAGAGTAGTCTCGTTTCTACCCATGTCCCTTCTACTCTGAATTTTACATGCCTTTATAGATAACTTTCTACTAGTCTTTCATTTGCAATCCAGTGGGTTTTTAAAAAATTATTGTTGCAAGTATAAGGAAATACATTCATATATGTCCTTCTCCCCCCCTCCCTTTTATTAACCTGGGAGGTTGCTTACTGTATATCGGAAATTCTCTCCTTTAACATATCCTGGAAACTACAGCATCTCAGTTTCTAGGTGCCCTCCCATTCCTTTTTATGGCTGTATTTGATTTTCTTGAGAAGATTTATCATAATTTGTTTCATTTGTCCTTTATTGGTACAGAGTTGGTTTGTTTTCTAATCCTCTGCTATCACAAATCACAGTGAATTTGTGTGAAATGAATGTGCCTGTGAATAATCTTATGTATAGTCATTTCATATTTTTTCTGGTGTCTTTGAGAATGCCAGGTCAAAAGGTAAATACATATGTAATTTTTCTAAATATTGCCGAATTTCTCTCCACAGGAGTTGCGCCATTTTGGATTCTCATTGGCAATGCTTGAGAATGTCCATTTCTCCAGAGTCTCATCAGTATTGTATGTTTTCAATCTTTGGGACTTTTGTTAACTTGATACACAAGAAATGGTCTCTCAGTGTTGTTCAAATATGTATTTCTTTTTCTGTGTTGAAGGCCCGTTTTCATTTTTCCTACTAAATTGTTTACTTAAAACTGGCTAATTCTTCTCTCTGGGCCTTTTTCTTTTCAATTTTTAAGAGCTCTCTATATAATAGGCATATGAGTTGATTGTTTAGGATGCAAATTATATGTGTTCTTTCTCTGTAATTTATCTTTTTACTTTGTGGTTTTGGGGAGGACATGTGTTTTATTTTTCACATTGTCTGACATATAAATCTGGATTTTAAGTTATCAGTCTGGACACAGAGAAAAGAGAATACTTTATTCAGTGTATTACAAATGTCTTTTTCACGGTTTTTAGTTTATTTTTTTTTCACTCTCTTAATGGTATCTTTTGATAAGCAGCTCCTGATTTTAATGTGCTACAACTTACCAGTATTTTTCCTTACCATTAGTGCCTTTAGAATTCAGTCTAAGAAAACATATTTTACCTTGAAGTCACTATGATATTTTCTTGTATTCTCTTCAACAGTCAAAGAGCTGTTTGTTATTGTGCCAATCAAACTTTAGTCTGAGAACCTGTGGTAGTTCTTAAACTGGCTTTTAGTGGTACATGATACGTATAGAAATTGAGAGTAAGCCTTCAGAAACTTCTGGGGGACTGCGATGTCATCATGGCTTGCAAGCGTGTGACTAGCAGATTCATCTTTTGTGGGTTCTAGTGTTTTCCAGCTCATGTGAAGAGTCATGCGCAGTAGGACCAAGCATGGTTCCTTGAATGTTTAGATGTTTCTTTAAAAAGTGTTTTTTTTACTACAGATGGTGTGAGATGTACTCTTTGAGAAGCTCTGTTGCTTTGCTTTTCATATTTAAGTCTGTAATTTCCCAGAACTGGTGTGTGTGTGTGTGTGTGCGTGCGTGCGTGCGTGCGTGCGTGCCCATTGCTGTATTTATTCCTGACCATTGGGTTACCCAGTGTTTTTGATAGCTCACTGAGTGCACATTTCTAAATATATTGTATGTTTTATAATACCAAAGATTTTAAATGATACATTTATAACTGGTCAAAAAGTGCCAAGTTTCTGGGATTAAATGTAATAAAACATGCTTGCATTCTCTATGCAGAAAACCATGCAATTTTAATTATATTGTCTAATTATCTATTGCTGCCCTGAGAAAAACTATTAATTTTCATATGTTGAGCTTGTGTCATGTTACCCTCTAAATTTTTTATAGTTAGCCTCTTAGCTTTTTGTGAGTGAGCAAATAACCAGAAACTTTACTTCTGTTCTTTCCCTTTTAAAAATTTTTATTATTTTTTACTTCTATTCCTTTCTGACATTGTACCTGGGGTTGTTAAGTAGAAGTCATTCATGTTTTCTTCCTGACATTAATACAAAATGTTTGTTATCGTTCAGTCATTAAACGATATTTATTGTAACTTTCTAGCAGGTAAACTTTCTCGAGTTACGAGATGTTTCTTGTTTCTGTAGTTTTTCCCTTGATGTCTACGGAATTTGTGTTTATTTTTATCAAGTTTTTTCTTTTTTTATTGAAATATAATTACCATACAGTGTTATATTAGTTTCAGGTACACAATACAATGATTCAATAATTCTGTACCTGACTTGGTGCTCATCAAGGTAAGTGTGCTCTGAATCCCCTTCACCTCTTTCACCACCACCCCCCACATGCCCTCTGATGACCATCAGCTTGTTCTCTATATTGAAGAGTCTGTTCCTTTCATTGGTCTCTTTTTTTCTTTGTTCATTTGGTTTTTTTTTCCTGAAGTTCCACTTATGAGTGAAATCATATGGTATTTGTCTTTTCCTGACTTATTTCACTTAGCATTACACCCTCCAGGTCCATCCATTTTTTTCCCTGTTTTTTTATGTCCATCCATTTTGTTGCAAATGGCATAATCTCATTCTTTATGGCTGAGTGACATTCTATTGTGTACACACACACACACACACACACACACACCCCACCTCTTTTTTATACATTCATCCATGGATGGACACCTGGGCTGCTTCCGTATCTTGTCTATTGTAAATAATGCTACAATAAATATAGGGGCATTTATGGTTTCGGATCAGTGTTTTCATTTTCTTTGGATTACTGGATCATAAGATAATTCCATTTTTAATATTTTAAGGAACCTCTGTAATGACTGCACCAGTTTGCATTCCCACTACGAGTGCATGAGGGTTCCTTTTTCTCCACATCCTTGTCAACACCTGTTGTTTCTTGTGGTTTTGATTTTAGTCAGTTCTTACTGGTGTGAGGTAGCATCTTATTTTGGTTTTGATTTGCATGTCCCTGTTGATTAGTGATGTTAAACACCTTTTCACATATCTTTTGGCCATTTGCATGTCTTCTTTGAAGAAAAATCTGTTGATATCTTCTATCCATTTTTTTAATTGGATTTTCTTGGGGTGTTGAGTTGTATAAGTTCTTAATACATTTTGGATATTAACCGTGTATTGGATATATCATTTGCAAATAGCTTCTACCACAGAGTAGGGTATCTTTTCATTTTGTTGATGGTTTCCTTTGCTGTGCAAAAGCTTTTCATTTTGATATAATCCTAATAGTTTATTTTTGCTTTTGTTTTCTTTGCCTCAGGAGACATATTTAGAAAAATGTTGCTATGGCCAATGACAGAGAAATTACTTGCCTGCACTCTCTTCTACGATTTTTTTGGTTTCAAGTCTCACATTTAAGTCTTTAAGCCATTTCGAGTTTATTTTTGAGTATGGTATAAGAAAGTGGTCCAGTCTCTCTCTCTGTTACCGTGTCTCACTCTCTGTCAAATAAATAAATAAAATCTTAAAAAAATTAAAAAAAATTCTCTTTCTACTACTTCATTATTAGTGTCTAAAAATCCAATGTATTTTTGTATATTCTTTTTGTGTCCCATGACTTTACTGAATTCATTTATCTGTTCTAATAGGTTTTTGTTTGTTCATTCTTTCTTTCTCTCTCTCTCTTTCTTTCTTTCTTTGTGGAGTCTTTAGGGTTTCCTATATACAGTATCTTGTCATGTTAAAGTTTTACTTTTTCCTTACCAATTTGGATGCTTTCTACTTCTTTTTCTTGTCTGATTGCTATGGCTAGGACTTCCAGTACTATGTTGAATAAAAGTGGTACAAGTAGACATCTTTATCTTATTCCCTGGCCTTAGAGAAAAAGCTGTTTTCACAAGAGAGGATGTTAGCTGCAGGTTTTTCATGTATGGTTTTTCTCATATTGAGAAATAGTCCCTCTAAATCGACTTTGTTGAGAGTTTTTATCATGAAAGGCTGTTGAATTTTGTCAGATGTTTTTCTGCATCTATTAAGATGATGGATCATATGATCCTTAACCTTTTGTTGAATTGTGATTCATCATCTTCATTGATTTGTACAAAGAGAATCACCCTTGCAACCTAGGAATAAATCCTACTTGATTGTGGCAAGTGACTTTTTTAAGTGTATTGTTGGATTTGGTTTGCTAACATTTTGTTGAGGATTTTTATATCTCTGTTCATCAGAGATATCAGCCTGTAATTCTAATTCTTCTTTTTCTTTCTTCCTTCTTTTTTCTTTCTTTTACTTTGTAGTATCTTTACCTGTTTAAGATTGGGGTAATACTGGTCTCATAGAATGAATTAAGAAGCTTTCCTTCCTCTTCTCTTTTTTGAGAAGAATAGGTGTTAACTCTTCTTTACATTTGGTAGAATTCACCCATCTTTCTGGTCCTGGACTTTTGTTTGTTGGGAGTTTTTTAATTATTGATTTGATTTCATTGCTAGTAGTTGGTGTGTTCAAGTTTTCTATTTCTTTGTGATTCAGTTTTGGGAGGTTATATGTTTCTAGGAATTTATTCATTTCTTCTAGGTCATTGCATTTGTTGGCATATAAGTTTTCACAATCTCTGTTAACCCTTTGTATTTCTGTGATGTTGGTTATTAATTTGTGATTTTGAGTCCTGTCTCCCTTTCTATGTTTCTCTTCTGTCTTTGATAAGTCTGACTAAAGGTTTATTAATTTTATCTTTTGAAAGAACAAGTTCCTGGTTTCTTTGCTGGGTTCATTTTTTCCCCTTAGTTTCCATTTCATTTATTTCTGCTCTAATATTTATTATTTCCTTCTTTCTCCTGGTTTTGTTTCTTCTTTTTATAGCTCCTTTATGCATAAGAATATGTTCTTTATTTGAGATTTTTCTTCTTGAGGGAGGCCCAGATTGCTATAATCTTCATTCAGAACAACTTGCTGCATCTCAAAGATTTTGCACCATTTTGTCCTTTTATGTTCATTTATCTCCATGTATTTTCTAATTTCATCTTTGATTTCTTGGTTGGCACATTAAAACATTTTTTAAGTTTTTTTCTTCCATATTTTTATTTAAGTTCCAGTTAGTTAACATACAGTGTAATATTAGGTTTTGGTGTAAAATTTAGTGATTCAACACCTATATACAACACTTGGTGCTCATCACGACAAGTGCCCTCCTTAATCCCCATCACTTATTTAACCCATCCCCACCACCATCATCCCTTCAGTAACTATCAGTTTGTTTATAGTTAAGAGTCTGTGTCTTGGTTTTCTTCTCTTTTCCTTCCTGTGTTCATTTGTTTTGTTTCTTAAATTCCACATATGAGTGAAATCGAAGGACATTTATGTTTCTTTGACTAATTTCACTTAGTATAATACTCTCTAGATCCATCCATTTTTTTTTTTTTTAAAGATTTTATTTATTTATTAGAGAGAGAGAGAGCGAGCACAGGCAGACAGAGAGGCAGGCAGAGGCAGAGGGAGAAGCAGGCTCCCTGCCGAGCAAGGAGCCCGATGTGGGACTCGATCCCAGGACGCTGGGATCATGACCTGAGCCGAAGGCAGCCGCTTAACCAACTGAGCCACCCAGGCGTCCCTAGCTCCATCCATGTTGTTGGATATGTGTATATCCCCCACATCTTCTTTAGCTATTCATCAGTTGATGCCCACTTGGGCTCTTCACATCATTTGGCTCTTGTTGGTAAATGCTCCTGTAGCATCAGGGTGTGTGTATTCCTTTGAGATAGTATTTTTTATCTTTGACCTGTGGATTATTTAGTAGCATGTTATTTAACCTCCATGCATATGTGTTATTTCCAGGTTTTTAAAAAAAATTTATTTTTTATTAACATATAATGTATTAGCCCCAGGGGTACAGGTCCCAGTGTCCATAACCCAATCACCCTCTCCCTCCCCCTCCCCATGGCAACCCTCAGTTTGTTTTGTGAGATTAAGAGTCCCTTATGGTTTGTCTCCCTCCTGATCCCATCTTGTTTCATTTATTCCTTTCCTACCCCCCAAACTCCCCTTTTTGCCTCTCAACTTCCTTATATCATGGAGATCATATGATAATTGTCTTTCTCCGATTGACTTATTTTGCTAACATAATACCGTCTAGTTCCATCCATGTCATCGCAAATGGCAAGATTTCATTTCTTTTGATGGCTGCATAGTATTCCATTGTACATATATACCACATCTTCTTTATCCATCCATCTGTTGATGGACATCTAGGTTCTTTCCATAGTTTGGCTACTGTGGACATTGCTGCTATAAACATTTAGGTGCACATGCCCCTTCAGATCACTACATTTGTATCTTTAGGGTAAATACCCAGTAGTGTGATTGCTGGTCATAGGGTAGCTCTATTTTCAACTTTTTGAGGAACCTCCATGCTGTTTTCCAGAATGGTTGCATCAGCTTGCATTCCCACCAACAATGTAGGAGGGTTCCCCTTTCTCTGCATCCTTGCCAGCATCTGTCATTTCCTGACTTAGTAATTTTAGCCATTCTGACTGGTGTGAGGTGGTATCTCATTGTGGTTTTGATTTGTATTTCTCTGATGCCGAGTGATGTGGAGCGCTTTTTCATGTGTCTGTTGGCCATTCCAGATTTTTTCTTGCAGTTGACTTCTAGGTTTATACCATTGCAATTGGAAAATATGCACGATAAGATCTCAGTCTTTTTAAATTGGTTGAGACTTGTTTTGTTGCCAACACAGGATTTATTCTGGAGAATGGTCCATGTGTGCTTGAAAAGAATGTGTATTCTGCTGTTTTGGATGGAATGTTCTGAATATATCTGTTAGATCCGTCTGGTTCAATGTGTCATTCAAAGCCAGGGTTCCCTCATTGATTTCCTGTTTGGATGAGCTATCCTTGATATAGGTGGGGTGTTAAATTCCCCTGTATTATTGTGTCACTACCAGTTTATATTTGTTAACAGCTGCTTTATGTGTTCAGGTGCTCCCATGTCAAGTGCATAAATATTGACAAATTGTTACATCTTCTTGTTGGCTTGTTCCCTTAAGACTAGGTAGTGTCCTTTTTTGCCTCTCGGTACAGTCTTTATTTTAAAGTCTATTTTGTCCAATATAAGTATTGCTACCCTGGCTTTCTTTTCACTGCCACTTGCACAATAAATATATATATATATATATTTTTCATCCCTTCACATTCAATCTGTATATGTCTTTAGGTCTGAACTAAGGCCCTTGTTGGCAGCACATAGATGGGTCTAATTTTTTTTATTGATTAAGTCACCCTGTGTCTTTTGATTGGGGCATTTGACCCATTTACATTCATAATAATTTTTAGGTATTTATTTATTGCCATTTTGTCACCTGTTTTATGGCTTTTTTCTTTTTCTCTGTCCCTTTCTTCTCTTGCTCTCGTCTCTTGTAGTTTGATGTCTTTCTTTAGCGATAGTCTTGGTTTCCTTTTCATTTTTTGCATATCTATTGCAGGTTTTTGATTTGTGGTTACCATTAGGTTTATAGATGATATCTTGTGCATCTGGCTGTCTGTATTAGGATACTGGTCACTTATGTTTGAACTCATTCTAAAAGAACTCAATTTTTACTCTTCCCCTACCATGTTTTAGGTTGTGTCATACCTTACATCTTTTTATTTTGTGAATCCAAGGCCTGATTTTTTTTTAATTTTATTTATTCATTTGACAGAGATCACAAGTAGGCAGAGAGACAGAGGGAGAGAGAAGAAGGGAAGCAGGCCTCCTGCTGAGCAGAGACCTGACTTGGGGCTAAATCCCAGGACCCTGAGATTATGACTTGAGCTGAAGGCAGAGGCTTTAACCCACTGAGCTACCCAGGCACCCCCAATGCCTGATTTTTATAGATATACTTGATTGTACTGCTTTTGTGCTTTAACCTCTCTATTAGTTTTATAAGTGGTTAATCTACTACATGTTGTGTTCATGCACACCTGTGTATTTTTTTTTTTTTTTCCTTTCATACTTTTCTTACTCCTGCTTGTGGTATTTCCTTTCCACTCAAAGAATCCCCTTTCACATTTCTCATAAGGCTATTTTAGGGATGAATTCCTTTAACTTTGGGAATCCAAAATCATTACTCCTATTCTAAATGATAGTCTTATTGGATGGAGTGTTCTTGATTGCAGGTTTTTTTTTTCCTTTTAGCACTTTGATTGTATCACACCACTCCTTTCTGGCCTGCAAAGTTTTGCTGAAAAATATTTTATTTATTTATTTGAGGGAGAGACAGAAGATAGCAAGAGAGCACAAGTGGGGAGGAGAAGGAGAAGCAGGCTCCCCGCTAAGCAGGGAGCCTGATGCAGGGCTCCGTCTCAGGACCCTGGGATCATAACCTGAGCCAAAGGCACATGCTTAACTGACTGAGCTACCCGTGCTCCCCTCTCTTGCTGCTTTTAAAATTCTCTCTTTATCACTACTTTTTGCCATTTTTAATTACTGTATGTTGTTATGTGGACTTCTTTGGGTTGATTTTGTTGGGGTCTCTCTGTGATTCCTGGATCTGGGTGTCTGTTTCTTTTTCCAATTTAGGGAAGTGTTGAGGTATTATTACTTTAAATAAAATTTTTGCCTTTTCTCTCTCTCCTTCTTCATCTCAGATCCCTATAATGCAAATGTTATTATTACACTTGATGGGGTTTCTGAGTTCCCTTAACTTATTATCATTTTTCATTATTCTTTTCTCTTTTTCCCATTCAGCTCAGTTACTTTCCATTACTCTGTCTTCCAGCTCACTGATCTGATGTGTTTCCTCTAGTCTAGTATTTATTGCCTCTAGTGTATTTTAAATTTCAGCTATTGAGTTCTTCATCTCTGGCTAGTTCTCTTTTATATTTCTTATCTCTTTGTTGAAGTTCTCACTGAGATCCTCCATTCTTTCCTCAAGTCCAGTGGGTGTCTTTATGATCATGACTTTAACTTCTCTGTCTGGCATATCGCTTAGCTCTGTTTCATTTCGTTTCTTGCTGTGATTTTGTCCCGTGCTTCCATTTGGGACATATGTGCCATCTCCTCATTTTTTTCTAAGTCACTGTTTCTAAATGTTAGGAAAGTCTGCTACGTCTCTCGCTCTTGAAAGTAGCGGCCTCATGAAGAAGAGGTTCTGTAGAGCCCTTCAGTACCATGAGCCCTGCTCGCTAGAACCTGGCACTTCAATCTGTTTCCTTTGTTTGCTGTGTGTACCTTACAGTTGTGGCTGAGGTGCATTTACCTTTAGCCTAGTTAACTGCAATGCTTCTCTTTGCTGTTTTGGATCAGGGTTTCATCCCCGTGTTGTTAGTGGGCCAGTCTGGGGCTGCCTTGGGTTTGAGTTGAGTCAGATCAGGCATTTGCCAGAGCTGCGGTAGCACCAAACTGCAATGTGCCTTTCCTGTGTCATCCTCCTAAGGTTTTGTTGGTGGGTGGAGCCTGTCATCGGACCAGATGTCTGCACACAGCCCAGTGCTGGGTCCACAGTTGGAGAGGTGTGTATGGTTATCTTCCCCTCTCCCAGGGGCAGGAGTCACTTTGGTGTGGTCCTGGCTTCTTTTGGGGCTGCTTGCACACTGCCTTGTAGCATTGCTTTGGATGGACTGCCAACGGCACGTTGGAGGGGATGGGTCTACAGGGGAACATAGGGGCAGGGTGCGTGGTACCAACAAGACGCAGGAGGGCATCAGCAGCTGCCTGGGAAAAAAATCCCACTGATGCTGGGTTAAAGGGGGTGAATCCACAGAAGAGCATGGGGGATAGTGCACACTGTTAGCAAGCTAGGTGGAGAGTGTTCAAACTTTGCTGGTTCTGGCAGGTGTCTCTGTATCTAGGCTGGGAAGCGGGAGAGAGAAGTATCATCTGTCAATATTTATGTTCTTGGAGAAGTGTCCTAAAGACTTCTCAGTCCCTTCAGCGCACACTTGGAGATTAGATAAACAAATGCCTCTCCTGTATTCCCCACGCATTTATCAAACTGCTGCTTTGCTTCTGTGCTGGATCTCCAAAGACCATTTGTTGTGCTGTCTCTTTAAGAGCAGGGGCTCAGTTTCCTATCACCCTCTGACTCTCCCAGAGCTGAGCCTGCTGATTTTTAACCCCACTGACTGTAAGAACGCACAAAGTTAGGCCCTTCTGGTTTTCAAAGCCAAATGTTACGGAGAATCGTTTTCCCAGTGTAGTTGCCCATGCCTGAGGTACCTGGTGTGTGGTCTGTTCCTCTCTCCTCTCCCTGCCCATGGTGTCCTGTTCTCCCATGGACAGTCTGATAGTCAGTTTGGCTCCTGACTATGTTTCCACCCTTCGTACCCTCTTTGAGGTGGCCTCGTCTCTACGGTGAGCTGTAGAGCGTCTGTTCTGCCAGCCTTTGGTTCATTTTCTGAATTACTTATGCTGATGTGGGTGTTCTCTGAGTGTATCCTTGGGATGAGGAGAGCTTAGGACCTTCCTCCTCTGTATATTCCCTGGAAGTCCAAGAATAGTTTCTGTATTTTTAAAAATCTGGGAGAAAATTAAAAGAGGAATAACTTATACAAAGTCTGAATTTCACTGTCATACAGTTTCATTAGAACATAGCCATACTAACTCATTTACATGTCATCTATTGCCGCTTTCACCCCACAGTGGCAGAGCAGTTGTAACAGAGATGAATGGCCTGCAAGGTGCAAAACATTTACTATGTAGCCCTCTACAGAAAATGTTAGAGGACATATCATGAGGATCACATGTTTATTCTCATTTACCCTAGTATCAAGTAGGATGCTCATTTACCCAAAGGTTTAGTAGGATGCTTTTGGCCACAAGTAACAGAAATTATGACCCAAACTTGTTTAAGGAATATGAACATTTATTATCATGTGTAGACAGGCTCCAGGAATGATGTAGTCAGCCTTCATGTCTGATTCTCCAGGCTTTGCATCCAGTGTCATTTGTCTTTGTTCTTAAATGTCCTTACTGCCCAGACAGATTCTTTTGATTGTCTTTGTCCCTAAAATTAAATTTCTCTAACAATACATGTAGAATTATTTGCAGAGATTAGTTTCTAGGGATTTCATGTATTTATGCTTTAGCAAATGTCATTTAAGAACATGTTAATCTGATTTCCAATTCCATGATCATGTAGGTAGACACTATTTGTGCCATATGCAAAGGTCTTGTCACCGGCATCAGCGACACACACGGAGATCTTTGAAAACGTGCTCATGGTAAGATATTGAATGTAACCATGGAAGTTTCCAAACCTTTCTGTCGTCCTGATGTTGTCTGTTTTAAAGATTACTTTAGTAAGAAGCTGGGCTACTTGGGAGCAGTCCTTGAGAAGCTTTTTAGCCTCCCATGACCCCGTGAATGAAAATGTCAGTGAGGAAGGGCCTGAAGTGCTTGGCCACGTGTGATGATGATGACGATAATGGCTGCGTTTTTGTCACCTGATATCCAGTCAGTTTCCTCAGGGATGGAACCCTTATCTATCACAGAGTCGAGCTGGAAGAGTGACAAAAGAGTAGCTGTGCTTTTTCCACCCAATCTAAGTATGTCCGTCTGGATCCAAAAGTAAATGTTTCTTAAAAATTTTAGTTGCATGGGGCGCCTGGGTGGCTCAGTCAGTTAAGTGTCTGCCTTCGGTTCAGGTTATGATCTCAGGGTCCTGGGATCAGGCTCTGTGCTCAGTGGGAATTCTGCTTCTCCCTTTGCTTACCCCCCACACTCATGCTCTCTCTCTCAAATAAATAAATAAATAAATAAAATCTCAAAAAGCTTCCAGTTCCATGAAGATCAAAAAAGTTTAGTGCTAATAAAAAATTTTTTAACTCAAAGGCGATGATTACTAGAATATTCTATCACTTACAATACTCATCCATCTAGATTATGTTTGACTGGAACATCTTGCACTCGGGGGGTAGGCTCTCTGTTCATATGTATGAAATATCAAAGTGTAAGGTTTTCATTGAAACTTATAAAGAGAAACAACATTTCTTGCGAAAGAGGGAATAAAACACATTTTAAATTAAAAGGCTCACATCTAGAAATCTAAGTGAAGTTGAAAATAAAATAACCGAAATGAGAGAATAGAGATCTTGCTAAAAGTACGTTAATATCAGCCTGAATTTCTGAGGAATGTAAAATAATTACATACTTTTTACAAGTTAGGGTAAGTGTCCAATCCACCGGGGCAATGTCGAGTCTCCCAGGAGGTAAATGAATTTTCCCTTCAAACTGTCATTTATTTCAATTGTATGTGACTGACTCCAGTTACAAAATGTTGTAGTCTACCTTCCTTCTGAAGTAGAACTGGGATGGGAATCTTCATTCTGACTTGGTACTTGTCTTTTATTTTTTCACTCTCTGGTAATGGAAACACTTGTGGTAAGTGATTTTATTTGTATAAATTAAATATGTAACCTTCCTTCTTTGTCCTTCCCTTTGTTGATTTCTTTCTCTCTTCCTCAAACTATTTCCTAATTCTTTCCCTTCCTCTTACTACTCTTTGATCACCAG
Source organism: Taxidea taxus jeffersonii (assembly GCA_003697995.1). Lineage (NCBI taxonomy): Eukaryota > Metazoa > Chordata > Mammalia > Carnivora > Mustelidae > Taxidea > Taxidea taxus. Next base: position 1,442 of record RCUC01098868.1, on the reverse strand, counting down.
CTTTGTTTTAGCCACTTCTACTCATTCATTTGAGAGATTTTTGAGTCATCTTGATTCCTTCTTGTTCATTTTCTCTCATACTTAGGCCGTTATCACTAACCTGAATATTAGTGGTCTAAAAGTTGGTGTCCTTGCACCAAACTACTTACTGATGTTCATTAATGAAACAGTAGTCTTATTTTTTCTGTGAAAAAAAAATTTTTTTAAAGATTATTTATTTATTTATTTGTCAGATAGAGAGCACAGGAGTGAGCACAGGCAGACAGAGTGGCAGGCAGAGGCAGAGGGAGAAGCAGGCTCCCTGCTGAGCAAGGAGCCCGATGTGGGACTCGATCCCAGGACGCTGGGATCATGACCTGAGCCGAAGGCAGCCACTTAACCAACTAAGCCACCCAGGCGTCCCTTTTCTGTGAATTTTTAATACAGTTTTTTATTAAAAACTAGCTTAAAAATATAAAACATCCACATTTCGAAAAATCCAGGGAAATACCTGGTCTGAATTGATACTTTAAAAATAGGATTTCACAAAAAGTAACATACAGCAGACAACATAAACTAATATTCTGAGATTTCCCAGCAAGTTCTATTAGAATTACAGGCTCTGTTGGCACATGTCTTCCTGCCAATGCATTGCAAGTAGCAGTGCACCAAAAGTTTTCCTATGGCATGATGAAATCAGATTTCTCACCTGTCATGTTTCCTTTTCCCTCACTATGTCCCCCACCCCATCCCACTCAGTTAATGCTTATATTTTAGGTTTGTTATGTAACATTTCTCTACTGATATGATATTCTGTATTAGACAGGAAACAAACAATAATGACTTAAGAATATAAATTTATCCCTCATCTAACAGTCTTAAAGTGAGCAGGCCAGGGCCAGTATGATGTTCCATGGTTTCAAGGGTTGCAGTTCCTTCTGCCCTTTTCTGCCACTCTTTTTTTGGAGAAGGTATGATAATCCTTTTCTTTTTTTAAAAAAAGATTTTATTTATTTATTTGACAGAGATCACAGGTAGGCAGGCGGCGGGGGTGGGGGTGGGGGTGGGCGGGAAGCAGGCTCCTCACTGAGCAGGGTGCCCGATGCAGGGCTCGATCCCAGGATCCTGAGATCATGACCTGAGCATAACCCACTGAGCCACCCAAGGTACAATAATCTTAACTTTATTAGTTTCTTGCAGCATTACTGAGGTATAACTGACATACAAATAACTCTGTGTATTCAATGTGTGTAGTTGGGTGAATTTGAACATTTGCTTATACCCATGACACCATCATCACAATGAAGGTGCTATTCCCTTTTATTTTTTTTTAGATTTTATTTATTTATTTGAGATAGAGAGCATGCACAAGTGGGAAGGTGGGGTCGGGAGAGAGGGAGAGGGAAAAGCAGGACGCCCACTGAGCAGGGAATCTGACATGGGACTCGATCCCAGGACCATGA
>RCUC01098851.1:0-10902 GCA_003697995.1 Taxidea taxus jeffersonii | reverse complement strand
TGATCCTCTTGCAATACACAAACGTTTCCAATCAATTCATTGCACACTTCAAATGAACAGTGTTTTATATCAATTATATCTCAATAAAAAATAAATACAAGAAGGAAGGAAGGGAGAGAGGGAGGGAGGGAGGGAAAAATGGAGAAAGAAGCTCCCCAGGTCCCCTGCTTTTGCAAGTATTGAAATCTGAAACACACCGGACTTTGAGGCGAGCCTGCAGATTCTAGCTCCGAGATCTGCTGTAGCTCAACTTTGTAACTGGGCACTTGCTGACAAGGCTTCCCCGCCTTCATTCTTCTCCTTGATCAGAGTCTAAGGGTACAGGAGAGCACCTGTTTTAGGACTCCTGGAGCCTCCTGGGCAAGGGGGTGAGGGATGCCTCACTTGCCATGTATTACTTTCCCCACCAGCCCCCTGGCTCCCTATGTCCATGCTCATTGCTCTGTACTTTTTTCCCAAGCCTCCCCTGCCCTCTTCCTCTTGGAGGCCTTTGCCATGTCTTCCCCGGGGCCTGGAACCCTTTCTGATGCAGATCACCTCCAGGACTCTGCCACTTTCCATCTGAGTGACCCAGGCAGTTCCTGAACCCATCTGGGGATCAGCCTTTTCATCTGCAAACAGAAAGATTAGACACAAGTTGTGGCTCCTTGGGGGAGCTAATTGGAATCAGGAAAAGGAAACTCTTAGCTCAACACCTGGCTCAGGGTCCTTGCATAGGTAGTGACAGCCCTCTTATTTTTGTTCATCAGAATAACTCCTTCTTCTCTCTGTTTTGGGGAGCTGTCACTCTCCATCCTACTCCTTGCTCTGTGTCTCCCCCAACAAAGATGGGCTGTAGCCAATTTCCTCACTGCCACCAAAGATAAGCCTCCCCTACCTGCCCACATCTTTGTTTTACTGAATGTCAGAGAAGTTGTAAAGATTTTTGAAGTTCACAAGGTCCTATAAGCATGCACTTGCATAATGACTTCCCTTGTGGGATCATAGCCAGAAGCTCTGTTGGATGCTTGACTTCTACTTAAAATCTTAATGTTCTTTTTTTTTTTAAAGCAAAAATACGTTTATTTTTAACGTATTTTTTAAAGCAAAAATACGTTTATTTTTAAATAGGCCTGATGCTAATTAAACTGACATTTTGAAATAGTTGCCTGGAGAACACTGGTATAAAGTTCATCATAAAGATGACTGAACACAGGAATGAAACAAAAGAAGGAGCAGTATGGAGATTAGAAGAGAGCCTGTGGATCTTCACAGCTGAACTCCATCAAAAGTGCTGATGAAATCTTCAGCCTGCCTTTTCATAGATGGGAGTCCAGGTGACATTGTTCACAATGCATCCCACCACTGATTCTACACCTTCCACTTGTGATGTGCAACATCATACCTTTGCAACATCATGCAACTTGTTGTTATGTCGTCCCTTCCCAGCCCCTTCCTGTTGGGACCACTTTCAAATTGCCCATCAGAGCGTTTCTGCCATCAGCTGCAATGTCTTCAAACTTCTCTCCCACTTTATAAGAAAAGGGAATTATTTTCAAAGTGCTTTCCATTTCATGATAAGGCTCTTGTCAGCAGAGATGGCATAGTGAAGCTTGGCCCTTGCTCTCATTTTTCACAGAGCAATTCCCACCCTACTGCCTTCATGTGTTCATCCAAGTCTACGCTCTCTCCCACGGGTCATCTTCCTCCCCGATGCCGAATGGTGGCCATGGAGGGCATGGCTGGGCTTCCAGGGAGGGCAGAGCAGGGTCTGGCTGGGGGAGTGGGCACCCAGTAGCCATTGGGAGGTGTGTCCTCCTGGTTGAATTCTGCATACTGGAGTTCACCGAAGTCAAGCCCCCATGTTTCTGACAACTTCCTCCTCCTAGTGGCTCGATCCTCATGCAGATAGGATCAAAGCAGAACAATAAATGAGTGATTCTTGTTCTGTCACCACACCAGCTTTGACCCTGGGGGCATGAGGGGGAAGTGAGAAGAAATTTCCTTAGCAGTGGTTCTCAGATTTCAGTGTACAGAAAATCACTGGGGCGCTTTCTAAAAAATACCAATTTCCAAGTTCCCTCCCCACCATTGATTATAATTCAGTAGGTCTTGGGGGAACCGTGGAATTACTCTTTAACAAGCTCCTAGGATGAGCAGAGGCAGGTGGTCTAGGGAACCGCACCCATATTGCAAACACCTGGAAAGATCTTTTGCTCATCCCATGGTAAGCGTGTCATTCCCAGTTGTCTGTCCTGTCACAGCCAGCCTGAGTTGATCTCCTCAAGTGTGGCCCTTAATGCTTCTCAGTCATTAATGGTGGAGTCAAAGGAGCTTGAGTTGGGTGAAGTTAGCTGTTCCTAGTCTCAGACCAGATTCCTACTTATATTTCTCAAATAAGTGCTCATAATCTAAAAGGTATGATTGCACATCTGCTCTGGTAGCCTACATGGGTCCCATAGATGCTCTGTTCTTCCACAGGAAGTTTACTCGAGGCAAAAAAAATCACAGTTCTGAAGGCAGGCTCCTGTGATGTTGACAATCAACCTTAGCCCATTAGGAATCCTCTTGACCAAAGGTTGGACACCAAATTGCTTGTAAGTCCCAGAAGCCAAACTAGGTAAAAGCCTAGGTTTCCTTGGGTCCTTATGCAAAGTGGGGGCTCTTACTAAGCTATGTTAGCCAATCCATATATCGTGAATAGCTTTAAGTTTGCAAAATAACCCATTTTCATCATTCATCATACTAACAAACAAGTCCCTAATTTCACCATTTTGGGCCAGCAAATAAGCAAAGTCTTAGATGTGCTCAAGATGTTGATCCTTGAAGGACTTGGGATGGCTGGAGTCCCTTGGATGAATCTGGAGCCCCTGTGGGATCAGGCAGAAGCCCCCACATCTGCAGGACCTCCTCTGAGCCCACACCCTTGCCAGGTTCCTTCCTCACTCTCCTGCTCCCCCATTTCCTTGACTTTTCTGGGCAACACTTCCCTTCTAAATCCTTGCATTAAGAGCTCTCCTTTTCCTTTCAGGGTCTGCTTCTGGGGAACCTGATCGAAGACACAGTTGGCTGCATATTTTGGGCAGGGGGGAGGGAAATCTGAATCTCCAGAGGGCTTGTGAAAAAGGCAGATTTCAGGGTCCAGTCCCAGAGACTGTGGCTCAGTAGGGTGGAGATGAGGAATCTGCAATCCAGTGAGCCCTCTGGAGGATCCTGCTGTTTGCGGCCCTTGGGACTCATTTTGAGAACCACCACTGCAGCTTTTCTGGAATACTAGTGACTCCAAGAATGGGTTGATGGCTAGTCTGGCTTCTGCGGACCCACTCTTTCCTGACATCTGCCCATCCCTTGGCTTCAACTAGGAACAAACTGCTGCTGCCTACAGTCCAACTGGCACGTCCCTGGTGTCAGGCTGATCCTCTGGGCCTGGGTCCTCACATTCGGCTCCAGTCCAGCGGGGGCGCTTTTCGGAGACTTCTGCAGCTGAATGTTGAAGAACCATGAGACCTACCCTTGGCTCCCGTTCTTCTGACACCTGCCCTAGGTGCCTAGTTTTCATTTCCTGGTTACTCAGGCAGACCGACAGAGACACACACACACACACACACACACACACACACACACACACAGAGTCTTTATTTCAGATCTCAGGAGCACAGGGTGAGACAGAACTCTGAAACAGCCATTTCTAGCAGTAAATCTAGTAGCTACACACACAAACGTTATTGTCACACTTTCCAGGTTGACTCTGGGCTACGTCACTTACTGCTGTGTGACCTTGGGCAAGCTGTTTCACCTCTCTGTGCCGTGGTTTTTTCATTTGAAAAAAAAAAATGGAAATAATGAGTAACTTACCTCTGAGAGCTGCCTTGTTGTTGATAAGTGAAGTGCCTCGTACATGGCCATTGCTCATTAAATATTAGCTAATCTGATTGTGTAGGCAGAACAAACTCCCCAATTCCCGGCCAGACAAGTTACCTGTAAATGATAGAACATTTTTGTACCCTCAGTGTAATGGGGCTGTGTGGCTCCCAGGTCTTTGTGATGCTGTTTGATTTCTCTTCAGCCCCATGTGCTCTCTGCAGGGTAGCAAAAGGGAATGTGCAGAAGGGAGGGGTTGGACACAAGTTGCACGAATATTTTACAGCTTTGTATGATAACGTTTAACTGGTGACAGAAATGCAGACATTTCTGCAAAGAAGACATCCAGATGGCCAACAGACACATGAAAAAATGTTCCACATCACTCGGCATCAGGGAAATACAAATCAAAACCACAATGAAATAACTACCTCACACCAGTCAGAATGGCTAAAATTAACAAGTCAGGAAATGACAGATGCTGGCGAGGATGCAGAGAAAGGGGAACCCTCCTACACTATTGGTGGGAATGCAAGCTGGTGCAACCACTCTGGAAAACAGCATGGAGATTCCTCAAAAAGTTGAAAATAGAGCTACCCTATGACCCAGCAATTGCACTACTGGGTATTTACCCTAAAGATATAAACATAGTGATCTGAAGGGGCATGTGCACCCGAATGTTTATAGCAGCAATCTCCACAATAGCCAAACTATGGAAAGAACCTAGATGTCCATCAACAGATGAATGAATAAAGAAGATGTGGTGTATATATACAATGGAATACTATGCAGCCATCAAAAGAATTGAAATCTTGCCATTTGCGACAACATGGATGGAACTAGAGGGTATTATTCTGAGTGAAATAAGTCAATCAGAGAAAGACAACTATCATATGATCTCCCTGATATGAGGAAGTGGAGATGCAACGTGGGGGCTTGGGGGGTAGGAAAAGAATAAATGAAAGAAAATGGGATCAGGAGGGAGACAAACCATAAGAGACTCTTAATCTCACAAAAGAAACTGAGGGTTGCTGGCGGGGAGGGGAGTCGGGAGAGGGTGTTGGGGTTATGGACCTTGGGGAGGGTATGTGCTATGGTGAGTGCTATGAAGTGTGTAAACCTGGCAATTCACAGACCTGTACCCCTGGGGATAAAAACATAAATTAAAAAAAAAGAGAAATGCAGAAATTCTGACTGCAAGGAGAGCCAAGAGAGGAGGGAAACTGCTGGACTTGTGTGGGAAGCATCCTTGTCCAACACACTCACAAAGAGGGGTTCACACATTTGCACACCCACACAGACTCACATTCAGAACTCCCTCCCAACATGTTTACACATATTTGCACACTCACAGCCTCCTTAGATGCACATGGGCTTCAGAATCAAAGAGGCCTTCAGCAGGACTGGGTGGGGGTGGCAGGGTGGGAGGTGAGGGGATGAGGAGGGAAAGGCAGGAGGAACTCAAAGGCCTTTCATGGGTATACCCTGAGCAGGGCCTGGGGAGGTGACAGATAAGGCAGACTTGAGTCCTGTGTTTTTTGAGTAAGGTGGCCATGGGCAGAACTAGTCCTGTTACAGAGCCGAAGATCTGAGCCCCAAGCTAGAGATGCAGGCAAGAGCAGGGAGACAGTGTGGGTGACAAATGTGGTTGGAGCAGGGAGACAGTGGGGCCTGTGAGACCCTGCCACCACTACCAGTGACAGAAAGAAAGAGCTATGTGTTGGTGACAAGATATGTTCTTTCATGAAGTGAAAATCTGGTCAACACCTAGTGGGCAACACTATGATCCCGTTCTGCAGATGAAGAAACTGAGGCATGGTGAGGCTCAGTATCTTTCTCCAGGTCCCTCAGTGGGGTGTGAACACAGGCAGCCCGTGTGAGGGTGTAACCCCAGGGTTAAGCACGGGGAGTGACGTTTGAGCTGCACGAGGAGGCCGAGAAGAGGCACACCAGTGGGTGAGTGGATGGAACATTCCAGCGAAGGGATGGCAGCCACATACATGGGGGAGAAGAGCCTGGCTGGGAAGTTCATCTAGGGAGGTGGCCCACACCGGAAAGATGAGTCCAGCTTTGGAGAGTTAAGGCCCTGCAGAGGTGCATGGGATAGGGCTTTCTGAGTGATTTCAGGAGGTGGAGAAGGAAAGAGAAGGAAAGGAGAGGGAAGCTTCTGGCCAGGAAGCTGGAAAGATGTGGGGCTGGTGATCTTTCTAAGAGCACAGAAGACACAGGAGCAGCAGCAGTGAGGGGAATGGCTGGCACTGAGGCGCTCTTCTGGAAGGAGGTTTGGGGAGCAGGCGGGGGGGACACTCAACTACAGGAGGCTCTGCCGGCCCTGGGGCCCATTGGGCAGGCACGTGGGGTGGTGCCCTGAGGAGAATGCCCGCGTGGGAGGCTGGGAGCGCTGCCAGCCTGGGCGCTGGAGAGGTCAGGCAGGGAGCATTCCACTGGGAAAGAATGGGCAGTGTGTGTGTGTTCTGAGACTGCCCTTCCTTGTCCCCTCCCTCCCAGAGGCAGGCTCTCACCCTCAGGGCCTGCTTTCTGCAGCTGACCTCTTCTCCATGGCCACTAACAAGGGCCAGGTTCCCGTTTCCAAAGCAGGCTTCTCTCTACAGCTTTGTTGGCTCAGGGAGAACCAGCAGTCTGGGACTAAGCCCTTCCCTTAAGGGCAAACAACTCTGACTAAACCAGACCTGTGAAGCCCTGAGATGAGGAAGAGAGGTGGTAGCAAGATGTAAGACCAGTGGCCTTGACATTGGTTAAGGTCTCCACTCTGCCCTGGCCTGGCCAGAGCCCCGTGGGTATAAAGATGCCTGAGACCTGGTGCCTGCCCCACCAGGGCTTCAGGGACTAGCGACAGAGACCGCAAGCGAACACTCTGAGACCATCAGGTTGTGGACGTTGTAATGGGGACACCAATGGTGGAACCAGGGAAAAAGGACAGATTGATTCCTCCTGGAAGCATAATGGAACATGGCCCCGAAGAAGGATCATTACATTATGCCCCCAGCCTGAGATGGCGAGGAGGGTTTGTGAGGCCAGCAGGAGTGGGTGTCGGGAGTGGGGGTGTGCCACGTAGGGTAGGGAGGGCACTGTTGACAAAGGAAATCTCATGAAGACAGTCACAGACCTGTGCAATCACAGGCCAGGAAGAACCCAGGCTTTGGTGCAGAGTCTAAGGGCATGATGGCAGGTGAGGCAGGAGATGAACCTGGACAGGTAGGTTAGGACTAAATCATGAAAGATCCTGTGACTTATGAGTGTTGACTATTCTCCCACAGTACCGGGCAATAGAATTTTCTGTGATGGTGTAAATGTTCTCTAGCTGCACTGTCCTTTAGGGTAGCCACTAGCCGCATGTGGCTATTGATCTCTTGAAATGTGGTTTGTAGGGCTATGGGATTAAATTCTTACTTTACTTTGCCTTCCTTATATTTTCAACTTAAATAGTCACATGCAGCTAGTGGCTACTATAAGGGACAACACATTTGTAAGCAATAGAGAGGAATTTACATGGGGTGGGGACAGGGGCCAGTACAGGAGGTGGTGGACGTGGTAGAAAGCATATAACCAATAACTGGTTTTATACAGTATGTCTGATCATTCCTATGGAATACAGTCAGGAAGTTTCCTAAACCAGCATTTTCCCACAATGCTCTTCCATCACCATAACCGCTGACATGTACACCTTTCTGCACTCTCAAGTGTGGGAAGTCTTTGCTCACAATGACTCTACGAGTCAGACAGAGATCACCTGTCCATTCTTCAGGCAGGCTGAGCTTCTGGAAGATTATGTGATCTGTACAAAGTTACGTGAGTATTGAATGACAGAACTGGGGGCTGCATATAGATTTCCTCTATAACAAACCATTCATGGCTACTGCCCTGAGTGATGTAAGACTCTGACCTGATTTCCGTATCATGAAGAATAGATGTTCACAGTAGTAGTCTTCAAAGACTGGTCCCTATGGGTTATGTGTGGGAGTTCAGTCTGTCATCAGATTGACCTCCTTCCACCATGGAGAAATACAAACATGAAGGAGGTAATACAGTCAGAGATGGTGGGGAAGTGGGGTGAGGTCATTGCTGGGGTACTGGGGTTTTTCTCTTGACTTTGTCAAGTGGCAAAATCCAGTGTGGACCTCAGACGACTTGCCCCTGTGGAACAAAATGTCTTCATCAATGGAACCAGGGGCTGGACAAGATGACATGATGCCCCCCCGCCAACGTTTGGGAATCAGAACTCAGTAGGAGCTGTGCTTTGGAATCCTTACAGCTTAGACAGGTGCTGACGGGGCTGATCTTAGGCGAAAGTGATGAGCACCTTCTATGTCCTATCCAGAGGCAGGTTCAAGGTTCCAGCATGTGAAGTAGAGTCAAGCTTCCAACATGGCAAAGACAACTTTGTACAGTACCTCACCAGGGATGAGGGATGAAGTGCAGGGATTCCGGTGAAATTGTCACTCTGGCTAGGCTAAGGACCCAAGTAGGACAGAAGCTTCTGATGGCACAGGGACTGAGGAAACCTAACTAACAGACAGATGTCAAAGTTCTGGAAATGATGAAACTACAAGGAAGACAAAAAAAGACAGTATTAATTTTTAAGCACCTTTAATTTTTTATTCTTAAACTTAAAACAAGAAGCATCTACTAAGTCTTCAGTGCCCTTAAAACAATCACATTTGGTATATTTTGTCTGCTAGAAAACAGCAAATGGATTTGTAGGAGAAAAAACACAGGTTTTTGGCATTTGTGTTCTCATTTTTAATGAAAACAAGTATTTCTGTTCTCCCAATTTCTTTAGACCTTCACATTTGACATTGCCGGGATGCTCCCACCATGGAGGGGTGTGTGTGTATGTGGGGGTGGGCAACACTAGCCTGGATTTGTTCAGCGTGGGGTCTTGCCTGCATCAAGCAGAAGAGTCCTTCCCTGGGCTTGGAGACCCTGAAAAAGTGGACATTCTGTGTCTCCTTTCATATCACCGGCTGCATTTTCTCCAGCTTGCCTTTCTTGTCCTTACGCAGAGGAGCACAGGTCATCGCTCCTAACTGAGCCACTTCTGTAACCAAGATCCTCAAGGCAGAGAGATATAATCACAGAGGAGACTATGGAGGGGGCTCTGGGGCTTAACATGGCACACCTCCTGTGTCCCACTGTGTCTGCACATAGAGTGGCCAAATAAAACATGGGATGCCCAGTCACATTTGAGCTTCAGATAAATAATGAATCATTTATTTCATATAAGCATGTCCCCAATATTGCACGGGGCATATGCTTACTCATTGCTTATTTAAAAATTCAAGTTCAACTGAGCATGATATATTTTTGCAAAACCTGGGAAACCCTAATTGTATATCCTCCAGGCTTGTCTTTGATGCTGTTGTCATGGCAACCAGCTCAGAGCCCTTGACAGACCTCACCACAGGGGCACTTTGTATCTCTTCCCTCTCCCTGGGGCTTTTCTGATGGGACTGTGGATAACTCCTGGGCACTGGCATGGGTGCAGACCAGGAAAGGTGAGGGAGTTAACCCCATGGGACAACTTCTGACCAGTTGTGGATGAGAGGCAGTAGATAAACGTTTCTCTCTTTCTATTCTGCTGCTACACGAAATTATGAGGTTCATTCTATATGGTTCTTCAGAGAATATCGGTGGGATTGAGCCTCAGTTTGCTACAAGGATGACCAGCTCCAAAATGCACCCTTATGTTAGCCTGCCTTCCTTCTTTCCTTCCTTCCTTTCTTCCTTCCTTCCTTCCTTCCTTCCTTCCTTCCTTCCTTCCTTCCTTCCTTCCTTCCTTCTATCTTTTCTCCTTCCCTCCCTTCCTACCTCCCTTCACCCCACCCCTGTTTCCTGGGATCACTTCAAAAACTAAGTCCCTGCACTCAACCCCTTGGCTGTCTCAATTCTTGGAGAGGAAGCTCAGGTTGAGAGAGGCTTAGGAGCTCTACTGGTGTGTCTGCTGAAAGGAGAAACTAGATCTCAGAGCTACATAGAATGTTAGCAAATTTGGACTGGAAAACTCCTGAGAGATCATGTAGCATACCCAGTACATTTACAGATCTGGAAATATGCCAGAGACTTACTACCTAAGACTACCTCTAACCCTACCAGCCTTGGGATAATCTGGAATTTCTGCTCTTCCTGAGGTGAACTAATCTATACAAAAGCACTGTGCTTAACACACAGCAGGTGCATGGTAAACGTTCCATGGGGGAGGAGCGGATGAAAGTGTACTGTGAGATGGTGTAAGATATTTCCATATGTCTTTGTGGCAAGTCTGCCTCCAGGAGTGTAGCTCTCTCCACCTGTTGCAGCTCCTCTGAGCTCTGATTTGCACAGATAATGTCAAAGGTACTCTATAGGATTAAAGACATCCTGAGAAGGGCAGCCTTTAGGGAAGAAGGACCCAGTAAAATATCTTAGTGGAAGCCCTTATGCTTCATTTTTCTGCACCAGGGGCCGAGAATTTGGACAGAGGAAGCCAGTGCCCCCTGGGAATTGCCTGGAGCCTCTATGGGTCACTTTGACTCAAATAATTCGGTCCAGCTCCAAGGAATTTTGTGCCACGAACTGCCTAAGTTGGGAGAATTCACAATAATTAATATGACTGACCTGTGCTCCAGGGAGTGTATGGTCTCCCTGGATGCAGGGAGATGCAGTGTATGCAGATCATAAAGACAGGCTTCCTGAGGAGGAAGGCATGGGCCAAATTAAGTTCACCAATCTTGAGATGGGAACACATAACTTTTAAGAAAGTACCTGCACTGAGGAAAACAAAAAAACAAATGACACAAAAGAAAGAAGAAAGTCTGTATGGGTTGATTGCTTTCCCCTTGAGCAGAATATCCCCCGAATGATCTCTCCTCTCTGCATGTGATATTGATAAAATTCATGATAAAACTGGACCTGTTAGCAGGAAGTGGCCTGCCTGAGACACATGCATTCCTGGAAGTGGGAAGTTGAGCTCCACAAAGATTCAAAGAACTACCCCACTGAGGTCTTTTTTAGGGGCTCAGTGGTTTGGAGCACACCAACACACCCCTTCTAAGGTAAACCTTG
>RCUC01098850.1:0-10153 GCA_003697995.1 Taxidea taxus jeffersonii | reverse complement strand
TCTCTCTCTCTCTCTCTCTCTCTCACACACACACACACACACACTGTGCCACAAAACTCTGAGTTAGTAAGGTTTTGATTGTCTGATTTTTTTTTTACAATGGAACACAGACTGTGTCTATTCAGCTAAAGAATAGCAACTGCTTTGATATGTTCATGATTTTGAATCAACCAATAACAGAGCAACTTTATTGCATTTGATGATACATTTGGGACCAGATTCTCTCTGTACCTTTATCTTTGGGTGACTGTAGGATACCTGTGGATCAGTACTGACTTCGACCATGACAGTTACTGTTTTAGAATACTAAATGTGACAGTGGCCTGGTGGCATTAATGCACCTACCAAATTGCCCATTTTTCTCTTTGGAAGTAATTTCAGCAGTGATGGGCTACAACTGAGTAATTTCTGATAAGCAATTAGCACATATCAAATTAAGGCTTGCTATTCAAGGTTTTATACTGTTAGTAGAGCTATAGCAGAGGTTACCTATTAAAAAGCATCTGTGAAAAACTTCTGCTATTATTGTGGAAGTGGTGGGCAATATTCAAATGGAGGCAATTCAACCATTTAAATAAATGTGTTTTTAATCATAAAATGTCACTGTTCTACAGACCTGTTTTTCCTATTAACGTGCTAGAGATAATGTTAATGAGATTTAGTTAGTGTTTAAGAGCAGTTGAAGTCTTATTATGAAAGGCAGCATAAAAGGACACAGCAGTATTCTTCTGAAGCTGTGAAACATTATTTATCTGTGTGAAATTTTATGCCACTTACATCTACATGGGTGACAAAAACACAGACTTAGATAACCACACAGGATGTCCCCCCAAACTGTTCTCTGCATTACTTTTCATATCCTGAGAAGGGAAAAAAAAGAAAAAAGATAAAACATACCAGAGTTGAAAGTTTTAATGTATGTAAGGGTGGGGGGAGCTGGGTCCCAAGTTGATATTTCAAAGAATGGCTCATTTTAAAAACATCAATGTATTTGAGATATTGATTATTGTGTTTACCCACCAATAACACCTACAAAGAGAATGATCTGCGTACTTAGGCTACTGGAGGGGAAAGGCCTTGGTGACCAAGATTTGTTCCTCATGACACATTTCCCCTCTCTCCATCTACCCTCCTCACCAACTTGGTAGACAGACCCCTGGCCCATCCAAGGCAGCCAATCTGTTTCCTGGTCATCAACCTGTGCTTAAAAGATAAATCAAGCCAATCAGATTCCTTCTCTCAAAAATTTGAGCTAAGAAAAGCCTTGTAAGTAACAGGCAATAGGAGCTTAAGCTGAAAAGACGCACATAAAGGGGTCCTGAGGAAGAGCCAGAACCTTGAAAAGGGCAACAGTTACTCCTGCAATTATTAGGCAACAGGAATTATGAGCCTAAGGGGGTATCTTGGCTGGGCCCCAAGCTGAGACTCAGACAGGCTTGTGTGTGAAGTAAGAGGAGCCTCAGAGATCCTCTGCCTGTTCACAGAACGTGTGAGGACCCTTCAGTAAGCATCTGACAGCATCCCTTGGGTTTGCTGGGGTTGCACGTGCCCATGTGTCTGACCAGCCAAGAAAGGACAGATGGAGAATAATGGAGGCTATATTTCAGACATTGATCTCAGAATCCCTGAGTGGGGGGAAAAAAAAGCAGCAGCAGCAGCAGCAGTGGAGAAATCCAGTAGGGTGAGCTGGAAAAAGATATGAGAACTTGGGGAAAAAAAGAGTGGTTTTATGTTCAGGGTGAGATTGTCCTTCACAATCTCCCTTCCCTCCCTGCTCTGGAGGGGTACACATAATACAGCTAAAATAGCTGCATTGTTTGCCATGGAACACACCCATCTCTGAACTGCCTAGACCACAGGAGATTAGAAGAAGGCATTTCACTAGAGAGAGCAGCACACAAACACATAAGTAAATGTCTTGGGGGACACAGGGCTTGAGGCTGGTCAGCTCCACCATGAAGCTGCTTGGGGTGCCACTGCCATGTTTCAGTGAGGGCTAAAGTGGCAGCCAGAGGGCAGAGCCGAGAAGATGGTTAATTTTATGTGTCAACTTAATTAGGCTGAGGGATGCCCAGGTAGCTGATTAAAATATCATCTCTGGGTGTGTCTGTGAGGATGTTTCTGGAAGAGGTTAGCATTTGAATCAGTACACCTGATAAAGAAGATTGGCCTTCCCAATTTGCACGGGCACTATCCAGTCCCCTGAGGGCCTAGAGAGAACAAAAGTGTAGAGGAAGGAAGAATTTGTTCTCCTTCTCTCTCTCTCTCTCCCTGGAGCTGGCACAGCCATCTTCTCCTGCCCCTGGACATCAGAGCTCCTGGTTCTTGGACCTTCATATGCCAACTGAATTACACCACTGGCTTGCCCAGTTTTCCAACTCACAGACAATAGACTGTAAGACCTCTCAGCTCTCATAAACAGGTGAGCCAATTTCTAGAATAAATCTCCCCATATATATATGGAGAACCCTGACTAATACAGGAACTAAATAAGCCACACATACCCTGAGAAGAGACAGAGCTGAGATTTTTGCCACTTGACAAGTGGTAACAATTAACACAATGAATCCAGGGACAAATTACCCAAGGAAACTCCTGCTAGTAGGGCTGAGGAGACACCAGGAGTTCCCGAGTTAGCAGAAAAAGCTGGTCAGTAGGGAGGAGACTGGAGCAGAGCACTCAGAGGAAAGCAGAGACCACAGAGCCCTTAAGAGACTGACCCTAAGACTATTGACAACTTTGAAATTCTTTTCAAATGGAGTCCATATGTTTCTTAAATTCACCTCCCCCACCCCTTTCTTGCATAGCCTTGAATAGGTCTCTATTTCTTGCATAGCCTTGAATAGGTCTCTATTTCTTGCAAGTGAAAAAAATATAATTAAGCAATAAAATTAAAAGATTCAAGGAAGAAATAACTTCATCACTACTTTGACCTCCAGGAAATCACCAAGTTGCTGGTGTTTGCATTGTGTGACCAGTGCCCAGTGCCCAGTGCTCCTTTTTTTTTTCTTCTTGGTCCTTTGTCCCTTCCTTCCCTATCCTTGGGCCTATCCTGATAACCAGTTCACACTCTTCTTCAGCTGACCTGTGCCATCCTGCTCACTTTTAGTCTGAATCAGATTTCATATGGGCCCAGGAGTTGAGAAAAGTATATTTAATCAAGCACTCTTAATGCTCAAGACACTTTGCTGGCTGCTCTCATCCTTGTCATTTCATTGAATATTTTGACTATCCAAGTAGATAGTACAATCAAGTGCAATCATAGTTTCATCAATGAGGTGTTTAGGAAGTTACAGAGCAGAAGTTAGAACACAGGACTTCAGGATCCCAGAGCTGGTGTTGGTTGTACCAGAGAGAGAATCTCGATGTAATTTCAGGAGTGAAAGGATCTAGGCTGGCCAAGGAGCGCTTACATGCTGTGGACAGCATGTTGCATTACCAGGGTGGTGTTCCTGGGAGTGGGAGGACGGAGGAGCAAAAGGAGGTAAAAATGCTGCCGAGAAGAACTGCATAGAAAGTGGAAGAATAGGGGAAACAAAGAAGCAAAGAAGACTAGCAGATAAGACGGCAGCTAAGTGGGCAAGGTTCCATCGAGATGACAGAGGAAGTGGAGGATATGGAATCCCCTGAAAGAGAATGACAACCTCCTTTTCCACCTCCCCACCTTAAAGCTTCCTGCCAACAATGCTGATCTGGTCCCTATTCCCTACCCTCACCAAACTAAAAGGCACAACCCAAATGAGAACAAAGTAAAGCATCAAATCTAAGAGCCGGGTAAGTCTCGAAAGCGTTCTTTGGCATTTTGTCAACAATAGAGTATGAGTTTCCATTTTTAATTTTGAGAAATTTCATATTGCACAATTTACTATTTCCTCCACAGCTGCCAGTACTATTTGCCATCCATTTGGTATCTGGACCAAACCCAAGCATTTACTGGCAGAGACTGCTTTAACTGGTTCAGGCAGCATTATATATTGGTTAGGAGAACAAGCCCTGGAGTTAGTCTTCATGAGTTCAATACTCGATGGGGATGCATCGTTAGGAAAAGAAGTCACTCCTCTGTGTCAAGTTTCCCAACTCACAGGGTGGTTGTGAAGATAAAACAGGGTAAACACTGCCCTTGGTTTGCCCAGGACTGAAGGGCTTTCCCAGGATGCTCCATTTTCAGTGCTGACACTGGGAAGGTCCTGGGCATACTGGAATGGGTTGGTCACCTTAGGATAAAATAAAACATTGTAGGCAAAGCACAAAGAACAGTGAGTGCTCAAAAAAAGTAGCCAATGATTTGTTAGCCCCCTAAGAATGTGACTATTGTAATGGTCACTG
Organism: Taxidea taxus jeffersonii; assembly: GCA_003697995.1. Lineage (NCBI taxonomy): Eukaryota > Metazoa > Chordata > Mammalia > Carnivora > Mustelidae > Taxidea > Taxidea taxus. The sequence goes on along the minus strand of RCUC01098850.1, from coordinate 5,827 downwards.
TTTCTCCTGGGGGTCTGGGACTAGGGTCCCAGTCTTTTTTGAAGGGCAGGACCACTTCTATTTCTCCAGAACCACTGGAACCACTGGGAACAGGGCAAAGATGAGGAAGGTATGCCTGTGATGACAGTGAAGTCTGAGTACAGAGAGAGGATGAACCAGACTCCAGTCTCCTGTTTAGTCATGGAATAGTGCCAGAAGTCCCCCTCCCCTTCCCCGAAGACATCCCCACTCTAGAATGGGTCCTCCTGAGCCAGGCTGGCCATCTGGCTGGTCTGCACTGTAGACAAAGCTTGATCAATTGAGAGAAGACTTCTGATTTTTGGAGTCAGATTTCCCTTTAGGACACCCTGAGTCTCTCCAGGAGTTCCATCTGAATTTCTGAAAGATGAAAGGGCCGTCCCTGCACACTCTGATCTGGCATCCCGGGAGGCTCCATTTCTTGCAAATTCCTCAAACATTTATCCCTCAGGGGCTTATGACTTTCCTCACTGCCTGGTCTCAGATATAGGGAAGAATGTTGTACATAGGAGGCACTTTAGTACAGGGCTGAAGTAATTAGGGATTCTAGACTGCCTAGGTGTGATCATGGGTAGTGTATCCTCTTTTAACCTCAGCTCCTACATTTGCAAAGCTGAGATAATGATTACTAGAATTAGTAATCACTTACTACATGCTAAACAACTGACATATCTTTTTTTTTAAAAGATTTATTAATTTATTTTAGAAAGCAAGAGAGAGCACATGAGGTAGGGGCTGAAGGAGAAGAGAGTCTCAAACAGACTCTGCAATGAGTGAGGCGCCCTACACGGGGCTCAATCTCAGGACCCTGAGATCACAACCTGAGCCGAAACCAAGAGTCTAACGCTTAACCGGCTGCACCACCCAGGTGGCCCTATGATATTTTAATGAATGTGTGGGACACACCAAACAAGAGTGCATTTTAGGAACCCCACATCATAGGAATCAGGCACAGACAGATAAGGTAATTTGTTCAAAGTCACACAGCTTGCAAGTGGCAGAATCAGATCAAAGAAGTTTACTCCAGAACTTAGATTTTAAACAAAGTATATTCTACCCACCTCACAGAATTGCTATGAGAAATAAAGTAACATATACAAAGACATAGCATATAAGCAGTAAGTAAATATCAGGTCATTTTTATCTAAAGGGAGGAGGGCTTAAAAGACAGTCAAGGTAAATTGTTCAGCATCAGTATACTCTTTATTCACATATGAAAACAGACAGTAAGTCTACTGAACCAGCCTGGCACTATTATAAAAAATTAACAAGTATTTATTTAATACAAACTTAGTGACTTGCTACAAAAGGCCTTGGGGTACAAGTGTGGGCAAAAGCAGACACTGTTTCTACACTCCTCAAGTTTCTAGCCCAGAGATAAAAATTGAACAAATCATTCAACTCCAAATAGAAAAAAATGAATGAATGATTCAAAAAAGAAATTAAGAAAATAATTCTATTTACAATACCATCAAAAGAGTAAAATACTTAGGAATAAACTGAACCGAGAAGGCAAAGACTTGTACACATGAAAACTATGCAATTCCCATCAAAATCCCAATAGTTTTTGCAGAAATAGAAAATCCACCCTAAAATTCATATCGAATCTCAAGGAACCTCAATGAGACAAAAAAATCTTGAAAAAGAAGAACAAAGTTGGAGGTCTCACACTTCCTGATTTTAAAACTTACTACAAAGCTACAGTAACCAAAACAATGTTGTACTTTCATGAAGACAGACATATACCAATGGAATAAAATAACCCAGAAATGAACCCTTGTACATATGGTTAAATGATTTTTTTTTATTTGACAGATAGAGAGATCACAAGTAGGCAGAGAGAGAGAGGGGGAAGCAGGCTCCCTGCTGAGCAGAGACCCTGATGCGGGGCTCTATCCCAAGACCCTGGGATCATGACCTGAGCCGAAGGTAGCAGCTTAACCCACTGAGCCACCCAGGTGCCCCTAAATTATTTTTGACAAGGATCCCAACATCATTCAATGGGGAAAGGATAGTCTTTTTAATAAATAGTGTTAGGAAAACTGGATATCCACATGCAAAAGAATGAGCTTAAATCCTTACTTTAACCATTATAAAAATTAATTCAAAATGGATCAAAGACCTAAACATAAGAGCGAAAGCTATAAAACTCTTAGAAGAAAACATAGGGGAAAGCTTTGAACTTGGATTTCCTGGATATAGACACCAGCAGCATAGGTAACAAAAGTTCTAAAAAAAAAAAATTAGACTACCTCAAAATTTAAAACTTTGGTGCATCAAGAGACATAATCAACAGTGTAAAAAAGCAACCTACAAAATGGGAGAAAATATTTGCAAATCACACATGTGATAAGGGGTTAATATCCAGAATATATAAAGAATTCCTACAACTCAATGACAAAAAACCCCAAATAGCCTGTTTTAAAAAAATGGTCAAAGGACTTGAATAGACATTTCTCCACAGAAGATTTACAAATGCCAACAAGTACATGAAAAAAAGTGCCCAACATCACCAATCATTAGGGAAATCATTAGGGAAATTAGGGAAATCATTAGAGAAATCAAAACCACAATGAGTTACCACATCACACCCATTAGTATGGCTACTATCAAAAGACAGAAACAAAGATAAATGTTGGTGAGGATGTGGAAAAACTGGTACCTAGAATAGTCAAATTCAGAGACAGAAAGTAGAAGAGTGGTTGTCAGGGGTTGGAAGTAGGGGGATTGGGGAGCTGCTGTTTAATGGGTCTAGAGTTTCCATTTTACAAGATGAAAAGAGTTCTGGCCACACAGCAATGTGAATGTACTTAACACTACTGTACACTTAAAAATGGCTACGGTGGTAAATTTTATATGTGTTATAATTTTAAAAGGAAAGGGGAATACTATTGTAATTGTAATGAATGCTGCAAAAATTTAAGGTCCAACATTCATATAGAGTAGGTCTGACCTGGGGAGGGGCAAGGGAAATTTCACTTAGGGGAGAGCAGGATAAGTAGGAGTTTTCTGGGAAAGAAAAGAGGCAAAGAAAACAGTGTATGCAATGTCCCTGTGAGGTGAGACACTTTCATTTCCTTGGGATGCTTCTATTAACTATCAACTAAGTATAAACACTTGTTTTTAACCTGCTTATTTCTCTTTCTGGTTTTTTAAAAAAAAATACAACTTACAAAGATCACACAAATCCTTAATGAATCCTCAGTGTGTTGAGCACCAACACTTTAAATCAAGTAACAGTCAAGAGAGGTATTGTCATGCTTCCTTTACTCCTTGCCCCTGAAGCCACTGGTGGGACTGGGGGGCTGAGGCGAGTCAGCAGAGAACTGCCCCACATGGAAGGAGACTGAAGAGACAGGACAACGATGTGTAACCTGTAATCCTGAACCAGATCTTGGGCCTGAAAGCAAAAAGAGATATTGTTGGGACAGTTGTTGAAATTTGAATGAGGTCTCTGGATCAGATGATCATGTCACATCGATGTTAACTTCCTGATTTGGCTGTTATATTGGGGTTACATAGAACAGTGTCATTGCCTTTTGAAAATATGTTCTGAAGCATTTAGGGGTTGGTGGACATCCCGCTGAAAACTTTCTTTCAATATTCAGAATAAGATGACTGTGTATGGAGAGAGAAAGAGAAGAAAGGGAGGACACAAATGTGTTACAATAGTAACAATTGGGGGTGGGGCGCATGGGTGGCTCAGTGGGTTAAGCCTCTGCCTTCGGCTCAGGTCATGATCTCAGGGTCCTGGGATCAAGTCCTGCATCGGGCTCTCTGCTCAGCGGGGAGCCTGTTCCACCCTCCACCCCCCCCACCCCCACCCCCCACCCCCGCCTCTCTCTGCCTGCTTCTCTGCCTACTTGTGATCTCTGTCAAATAAATAAAATCTTAAAAAAAAAAACAAACGTCAATTGGGGTATCTGGATAAAGGAGATATGGAAGTTCTCTGTATTATTCTGGCAACTTTTCCAAAAGTTTGAGATTATTTCAAGATAAGTTATTTTTCAAATCCATTGTGTATTCCTGAAATGAGCCCACAGGTGAGGCAGTAAGTAACAAAGGCAAGATCAGAAATAAAGACACACATTTAATCTATCACTGAATTTGAAAAACAAAAAAAAGTTTGAGAGATAAGAATTTGTGGTGTTCACTTATCTCTTTCCAGGATGAAGTACGCTATCCTGCCAATAATCCACTAGTGGTTATAATAAATTAATAATTAAGCATTCTGATTCAGCATCCGCTTTGGGTAGCATGAATTGGTCCTCAAGTCTGGGAATACAGGTCCTTCCTCTGAATCGTGGCTTAGCACCAATCCCGAGACACATTTTATACCAACCCGCCTCCCTGACACGGCTCTTTCCAGCTTCAGAAAGTTGAGGATGGAGGAAACCTTCCAACAGAACCTTGCCTGCGATGACGACAGAGCACGGGCAGAGCTGTAAATCTAAGGGGTGCTGAAGTGAAACTGGAACAAACAGGACGCCTTGATGTTTTCATCCAATGGCAAGATCACCAAAGGCCTGATTCAAGTCTGGGCATGAGCCTACCGGGTTTCCGCATGCCCCTACCACCTGAAACACACTGAGATGAGCTTCCCAGTGTGTGGTGCTGTGGGAGATCTAGGCGGGAAGCATGCTGGAGAAATGAGGACAGATAAGGCCTGAATCTCTGCCATTCACACAGGGGCTGTGCCTGCTGTATGCACGTGGGGACAGGACAGCTGTGCTGACCAACACATTGCTGTTACCAGCGTTCAGCTTGGATGCCCTTGTGTAATTCTATCATGTAAACAGGTTTGTTTTTTTTAATAGATTTGAAACCTTAAGTCTAGTCCTATATTTTAGGAAGAAATTGCTGTGGGAGTTAGTGAACTCAATTCTGCGCCCTTCAAAGAACCATCAGCTGGGTTGAGAAAAACAATTTTGTTTCAATGACATTTTTGTTAGAATAAAATCAAGACTCTTTTTTCATGTAATTTGAAAACTGTCAGATTATTTGTCTCCAGCCGAACTTTGTTAAATTTCTTTGAGCAAAGATGTGTTGAATGTCCAGCCACCTTTTCTCCTCTCTGAATCCGACATTTTTGTTAGAATAAAACCAAGACTCTTTTTTCACGTAATTTGAAAACTGTCAGATTATTTCTGTCTCCAGCTGAATTTCTTTGAGCAAAGATGTGTTGAATGTCCAGCCACCTTTTCTCCTCTCTGAATCCTCCCCAGCTTTGACATTTGACTCATATTTGCCTTCTCCATGAAACCTTTCCTGGCTGCTCCGGCCCTCATAAATTTTTCCCTCTCTTAACACCTACAACACTTAAGTTCTTATTAGAATTTAATTACACATGTCTTCAATTTTATAACTTTTATTGGCTTTCTTTATTAGAGAAGTAATACATTTATATTAGAGAAAAAATTTTAAAAACCAGTTAGGCACAAAGAAAAAACACTCATAAGTTTCTCTCCTTGAGAGAACCACTTTAACACTGAATATCCTTCCAGAGTTTTCTCTATTCAAATGCTTAGACGGTTTTTCCACTTCTGGGATCATACAGTGTCATAAATTGTTTTTTAAATATACTACTAAAACATTAAAATGCCAATATACATACTTCAACATAATTTTTGATGAATCTGTGGTACTCCATTTTATGGATAAACCACAATTTAGCCAGTTTTCTGCTGTAAGGCATTTAAAATTTTCCATTTTGTTTTTGTCATTACATATTAAAAAAATCTTCCTGTAGATTCTTAATTTTTACATTAGTATAAATTCCAATAAATAGAATTTCTATGTAACTAATTTT
>RCUC01098849.1:0-14145 GCA_003697995.1 Taxidea taxus jeffersonii | reverse complement strand
GGGGGGGGGGTGCAGACTGATGTAAGGTTGTTTGGGGAACACAGTCGTGCCACGCTAATGACACAGAAGATGTGTCAAGATGAAGGTGGCTTACGGTGAAGTGCTTTATAGCGGACAGCAACTCTGTGGGCCAGTGTGACTCAGTAGCCCCGGGAGGGGTACGTCCAGGCGCTGCGGCAGATTAGGGAAGGGGCAGATAAGAAAGGACGAAAGGGTTGAGCATCATTTGTTGAAGGACAAGTACTCGCCAACACCTAGCCCTAGAACAAGTCCTGAAGGGCAGGGAGAACCAGGAGCTGCGGAGACGGGGGGTACCCCCTTAGAGCAGCATCTCCTGCGGTGGGGATCCTGCCGTCACCCACCTCTCTCACCAGAGGTCAGGATAGAGGCAGAAGGCAATTCCCCAGACCCGGCTCCTGTTGCCGACTCTCCCTCTTGCTCTCATCTTGGAGAAACTGCCATGGAGCTCATCTTCCTTCATAGGCCCTGAAACACATGCTTCCCAGAGGGGCACAGTGTGGTGGAAAGAGGACTGCATGCAGAACCCACAAACGCAGGATTCCTGTTCCACCTTATGCCCCTGACTCCTGTGTGACTCAGCACGGACCCTCCACCTCTCTGGGCTGCAGTCCTCCTTGGTGAAACGAGGAGACCCTCAGACCCCTTAGGGCTCCAAGCCTCTCCTAGCCAGCATCTATAGGATTTATTTGGGGTGAAATCTTGGAAGGGCTAGCCTGGGACTCTCCTCTGGGGAAAGATTCTCAGGGATGAAAGGATTTCTCTGAGGCTATGGCAGCCTAGAGGTGAACAGGATGGAACACAGCATGTGCAAATCTTTGGTGAGGGGCCAAGCTCACATCAGAACGAAGCCGGGATAAAGAGGCAGCCCCAGAAGCTGGGCCCCGCTCATCAATCTCAGCACTGACGTATCAATCAGTCACTTCAATCAGTTGCAGCACTTTTTTTTTTCTTTTGGAAATAAATAAAGATGAAAGCAAGAGATACCACCCAATGAGGAAGCCCCAGAGCAGTGTGGATAGTCACACTGCTGCTGAGTCCCGGAGCTGGCCTCTGATGAATGGAACAGGCTGCCTTTGACAAATCAGGTACCTCAATCCAGTGGGTTTAGGCTCTTGTTTTCTAAATGGAAACTTAATGCCGCTCACTCATTCATAGGTAGGACGCCGTGTCAGAAAGGGAATATAGAAATCTGTTATTTACAAGAGTCTCCACGTTTGTGTTTTAAAAGAACAAACTTATAAATCATACACATCTCAGAGGGAAACTTTTCTGGCATAAATTGTCACCCTCTTCTGATAAATCGCACATTTGCAATCCTTCCTAACCTGTAAGACCACCCCCTATTTGGGGCCTGGGAGAGCTGGGTGCCAGGAGGAGGGTGCTGGGTGCCGGGAGGAGGGTCCTGGGAGCAGGCAGTAATTTGTTCCTCATTTCATCTCCGACTCCTTCTTTTATTTGTTTTATAGCTTATCTGGGTCTAGGAGCACATCGATTGGAAAAAAAGTTTCATGTCAGTAAAATTGGCAAGGGGGAGTTGGATTCTGGAGCTGGTTTATGAGGGCGATTTCCTGGATGGCTCCCTGGGGGCACACGGATCTGCACCCGTGCCCAGCTATCATCCCACATTAGCCCTTGGAGAGCTTCCAGCCCACAGAGGTGCACACAGGGACCTCAAGCCACCTCAGGTCTGCACTACCCACTGCAGTCCCTGCCCAGGGTGAATTCCTTCTTCCCCTGGAAAGGTCAGGAACATCTCTCTCCCCACCCCCACCCAGCTCCTCTCCTTCTGCCTCTACTCCATTGGGGAGCCACCTCTTCCAGGAAGTCTTCTCTAACTAGAACCGCAGATTGCTGATCACATTAGGATTTATGTTAGCAAAGGACAACAGGAACAACGAAGCGGACAGACACTCTATCAGAGGATGAAATAACAAAGATCCCTAAAGCTTTAGGGATTTAAAGTCTCTAGGGATCACTGCCTGCCCATACGTGTAGATCTCCCTTGACTTACAACGGGGTTATGCCCCAATAAACGCATCATAAGTTGAAAATATCATTAAGCTGAAAATGCAATTAATACACCTAACCTATTAGGCATAGCTTAGCCTTGGCCCCCTCAGACGTGCTCAGAACACCGATAAACGCCGACAGTGGGGCAGGATCGTCCAGCGCAGAGCCTGTTTTAGAATAGTGCTGCATAGCTCATGTAATTGATTGGCCACCGTATCGAAAGTGGAAAACAGTGGTCGTACGAGTGTGGAAGGGCTGTGTGAATCGGTTTCTACTCTCGTGATTGTGTGCTTGCCTGGGAGCTCTGCCACTGGCCGGCATCACAAGACAGGATCCGACGGCAGAACCCTAGCCCGGGGAAAGATCAAGCTTCAAAATTCAAAGTATGGTTTCTACTGGAAGCATATCGCTTGTGCACTGTCAGGAAACGGAACCATCTGAAGCCGGGGACTATGCTGAGCAAGCTGGGGCTTGGGATCCTGGCCTTTCTCAGGAGATGGGCTCCCATCAGACTGGCCCCAGGTACAGGCTGCTCCTCTCTCACTGGCCACCAGCAGACACTAGACCTTTTCAGCCTCTCTGCCAAAAAGGGCTTTTTTTTTTTTTTTTTTTGAGATTTTATTTATTTATTTCAGAGAGAGAGAGAGTGAGAGAGAGCATGAGAGGGGAGAAGGTCAGAGAGAGAAGCAGACTCCCCGTGGAGCTGGGAGCCTGAAGCGGGACTCGATCCTGGGACTCTGGGATCATGACCTGAGCTGAAGGCAGTTGCTTAACCAACTGAGCCACCCAGGCGGCCCCAAAAAGGGCGTTTATCTGCTTCTCCCCAGCCCATGCGCCCTGCCCCAGTCACTGCTGTCCACTGTCTGCTGTCCGCTGTCTGAGCCATCTGAGAAGGACACGCCTTCTTCCAGAGCCCTCTGTGCCCAGGCGGACTTTTTCAAGAGGGAATTTGCCTCAAAGTCTTCACTGAGGAATGGAAGTGGTTCCATTTTAACTATGGGGTGCCTTCCTTAACATGCTAAATAGATTTCTGGAAGGTTTCTAGTAAAATGGGGGGAGATCCTCTCTTAAAAATGGAGAGAGTTTCTACTTAAAGCAATCTTTTTTTTTAATTTATTTTTTTTATAAACACATAATGTATTATTAGCCCCAGGGGTACAGGTCTGTGAATCGCCAAGTTTACACACTTCACAGCACTCACCATAGCCCATACCCTCCTCCATATCCACATACTTAAAGCAATCTTATGATAAATCCTTTTGCAAAGAATCCTCCGGTCCTGAGCAACAAACTGGCAGTTCAGTCATTCTGCCGAACACATCAGCTACGCGACAGTCATAATGCTAACAGTACTGGCAGATTGGCTGCCCACTGTATGCTGTGTGTGTGTGACCTCCAGTGTCCCTACTCAGTCCCCTTGCATTGTGCCCACACTGTGGGCCGGAGTGACTTTCCTAAAGCACTAGACTCCACATTCTGGGTCCCTTCCTCAGAACTGTTCAGGGGGACCGACCCCCTGCCACAGGTGAAGCCCAGCCTCCTTGTCCAGTCTGTCTTCAACCTCCTTCTCTATGTTCTCCTAACCCATGGAGTCCTTGCCCTGCATGCTCCTGCCTCACCCCTGCTTCTACCCACCCCCTCTGTTGGGGCGGTAGCTGCCCACTGTGCCCCTCTCTCTCTTTGTAGGCATTGTCCCCACCAAAAGCAATTCACCCTTCACTGGTCTTCCAGATAGCTCTCTCGCTCTCTGGAAGACCCAGCACTTTCTGCCCTGAATTATAAACTTGATCTATATTTTGTTTTTTCTTCACTAGCTACTTAGAGGCTAAGATCTGACTTATTCAATTCAACCACATGCTTTGTGCATTCTAACGGATCCCTCAGATTTCTAGGAGCAGAGCTTAAAAAGCCTTATTTTAAATGCAAAGAGATTGTTGGCCAGAATGTGAAATGATGTTCTCAAACTCCAAGAACCGATTCTGATGCTCTAGCCAGCAACACTGAGGCTGCCGCATCTTTCCCTACTTCCCCCACTATCTGAGAGCTTCCTCAAGTGTTTCCCATCACGAGGTTGTCCATATTGTTCTAGACCCTGTGGGATCATCGGTCTTCTGTCTACTGTGGTGGACCCAGTCCTTGCTCAGGGTCTATCTTGCACCCGAACGGGAGAGAGAGGCAGACTGTCCAGGGTCACCTCCTGAAGATAAGATCCCCCAGCGATGGACAGACTACAGACTTTTCTCTAGCACAAGGGCTTGGGCTTTAACTCTGCTTCTCTGAGATTGGTGTCCCCCTCCTCCCAGCAGCTTGAACCCACCTCTTTACAAGGTCTCCAGGTGCTAACATCTGGCACTCTTAGGTAACTCCCTCCACCAGCTGGCATTTATGCTGCCTGGCACCTGGATCTTGCCTGTTCACTCTGCGCCTGGCTGATCTTCTCCTGAGCCGTATTGCGTGGTTGGATCCACACTGCCTTGACCTATGGGACCCACCGACCTTCTTTTTGCTGACTTGAACTTGGACATCTCTGCAATAAAGGCTGCTTCTTCAGCCCTGCCATGTGATGCTGTAATGCCTGCCTTCTCCCACCCTGACCCCACCCCACAGTTCATTTTCTTGCCTTTCTTGGTGGTGAGACACCATCAGCAGGTCTACTCCTGGGGAGTCGTCAGGGTCAAAACAGAGCTCCCTCTCTCTTTCCTCTTGAACTTGTCCATCTCCTAAAGGACGGTTGGCCTTCCAGGATGTCTCCTACAGTCCCTTTCTGAGCGTTGTCCTCAGATAACCAGAGACCTCCAGGAGACCTCCAGGAGAGAGCTTTCCAGGGCGAAGGTGACTGCGGTAGACAGGGAGAAGCCTCTAGAATGTGCATCTCTTCTCTCAAACACCCCCCACTCTAGCGCTCCCTGCTCTATACAGTTGGCTACTTGTATATTCTCAATCATATGATAATCGCTGAAAAAGCAGGGACAGTACTTTGTCCATTGCTGTACAGTAGAATAGTCCAAAGTCATTCCAATGGCCTATGAAGTCCCTCCCACGTGACCACCCCTTCCCCCTTACCTCTCTGGTCTCACTCCTCCCCCGTTGTCCCTGGTTCCCCCTCCCCCCCCCCCCCCCCCGCCCCCCCCCCCCCCCCTTTTCCCCGGTTCCCCCCCCCCCCCCCCCCGCTCCAGACTTCCCACCATTTTCTGAATATTGCAAACCCACCACTGCCTCAGGGGCTCTGCCCTTTCTATTCCACCTGCTTAAATGCACTTCCCCCAGAGATCACTAGGATTTGCTGCCTCCCTTCCTACTGGGCCTGGGTCACTCTTCACAAAAGACCATTTCTGATGGCCCATTAAAAATGCTACCAAACATACTCCCTGCCTCACTTATCTAATTTCTTTCTTTCTCTTAGGCACTTACCCACTGACATGCTATGTATTTTACATAGTTATTTTTCCTTTCTCTCTGCTAGAATGCAGGCTTTACGAAAGTAGGAATTTTTTGTGTTTTCTTACCGCCCTACGCTGCTGCCCAGAACAGTGCTTGGTACATACTGGGCATTGAGTCAACATTGGTTGAATAAATGCATCAATCACCCCAACAATCACGGCAGGCACCAGATCCTACTCCTGTCTTGGCTTACTTTTCCGGGGTTTAGAGAATCAGAGGAGCAAGTCTTGCCACAGAAGACTGGAGTTGGTGTTTTTCTTCTTCCTCACTTTGATTTCCTTTCCTTTCTTACTAAACCAACTAAATAAGCTTGTATGATTAAGAAGTGCCTTCCTTCCCAGCATCATTTAGTTCAGAAAAATATTTATCTGGGTCTGATGTTGGCAATACATCAAAATCCAATAATCATACCATAGTGCAACGCATTGAGGCTGTGAGGTCCATAACATAATAACATGTAATCTGTGCACCAGGATCACACAAGCGAATCTATAATTTCATTTTATTTATTTTCTTAAAATGTAACAATCCCACGTCTTGCTCAAAACAATGGAAGTTGGGACCAGCAGAAATGCGGGAGATATATGAGGCATGTCTGCCAAGTCCTGGGATTCCTCCTTGGTCCATGCTTGGAAGATAGGCCTGAGTGTTTTCCCCTTTAACTGCAGCAATATCTTACCTGCCTTCAGGAGAAAGACCCCACCTATAAACGGATGAGCAGCCCTGTCCCTTTATGAATGTGTGAATCTCCCACAGTGTGCCTCTCCAGGGTCTTGGGAATTGGTTTCTCAGCAGGAGCTATTTTGAGGCTTGGGTTGAGCAACCTGTGTTCGAGAAAGCTCTAGTGTAGTCTGCGCCATGTGCGGAGTGGGGGACAGTCTGAGAGATTTGAAATGGCAGCGGGCTTTTCTCACTGAACAGTGGGCAGGAGCCTGCTGAAATGAAAGAATGCAAAGCAATTTCAAAGGCCTGTGAGTTGCGGTCCCAGGGTCAGGGCTGGACATACCTGACCCTATTTCAGGGTCTTCAAGCCCCAGGGGAATTTTCACCTCTCTCTCCCCCAAGGGATCCACTCTGCCTTGTCACTGTTCTGAGTAGGCTGTCCCTGGACAAGTGGCTTCATGTTAAAGGCGACAATGACCAATGTTTACTGACATTTGGCAGAAACTCTCTAGCACCATCTCATTAACCCACAAGGCAGGGGCGCAGTCCCAGATCTGTCTAGCAGGAGCCTGAGATTCAAAGAGTTTAAATGATGAGGAAAGTGAGTGTTGGAGCTAGTATGTGAGCCCACACCTATGTGGCCCCCAAGCCTCTGCTCCTTCTACTTCATTGTGTTACAGTCCCCAGACTTGTCATCAGCACTGTCTTTAGCCCTGTGCAACCAGGGCTCCAGCACTGGCCTTCATCCTGCCCTTCTGTCCCCACATCTTTGGCACCCACAAGACACGACCACCGGATCTCACACCCAAGACCAAGTTCTGGGTGCTCAGGGCACCTTAAATAGTCCTGATCCCACTTCTGGGGGCTCACAGTCCTCTTTCCAGGGTCTATTGGTGCCCACCCTTTGGCTCAAGGATAGCCAGAGGCTGCCATTTTGAAGGTAGGGCAAGTGAATGTAGTTGGACATGTGGTCTGGGGTCTTTAACACACACTCACACCAGGCTTCTTGTTGTCTAGGCTGGAACCAGATATAGGAGGAAGAAATGGGTGGGTCCCCGTCAGGCTGTCCTCTTTCTGCAGGGCCCACACACACCATGCTTGCCTTTTTCACCATCATGGTGTGTTGAGTGCATACAGCCTCTGAGTGGTTGTCATGGCACCCATTACATCCCGGGAGGGTCAGGACAGCTCCAGGACACTGGAGGAGTCAGAGGATGAGGGAGAATCCACAGGTGGTAATCACCCCCAGGTGTGTCCTCAGACCCCCTCTCTGCCCCCTAATCTCTGTCCCTTGCCTGCCCTGGTCTGCCATGCTTTGTGGTCCCTCCTCTTTCCCAGAATGGTCCTCGCACAAACCCTGAAATTGACCTATACTTCAGAGACCAGCTTTTTGTACCCTGTAGGCTGCCCTACAACCCGCCCTCTAGTTTAGCTAACCTGACAGACATATTCCCAACAACATGGAGACCTCAGGGGGTCTTTCTCCAGGAGCGGGCTGTGGACTGTCTGTTATTTGCTGGTCAGCTGACAGGGAAAGACTGTCTGCAGTAACTAAACACGGAGCATCTTCTCACTGCCCTTTGCTCTCCAGCCATCCCCTACTGGATCCACATTGACCTGGGCATTTATGAAGCCGTGGCACCTGACTGCAAAGAGATCCTCTGAAGCTTGGAGCAGGCGCCTCTTGGGATGAAAGAAATAGTCCAGCGTGTGGGGTGTGGAGCTGCATTCGAAATCAGCTGATGACTCAGGCTCTTCCCAGGTGTCTCCCCGCTACCTCTCCACCTGCACCTTCCACCACGCCCCTAGTTAAACTCAGCCCCAGCTACACTGGTTTCTTCCTAGACCAGTTCACACACTCAAAATCTGTGTCTTGCTTGTGCTGTTTTCCTTGCTGCAAATGTCCATTCTTACGTCTCTCATTTTGTGAGTATTTTGCCCATTTCTCAAAGCCTTGTCAGTGGCAAGCCATACCCTATGAGATGTGGCTGAAGAAACTACAGTTTAGTCAAGAAAAGAAAAGAAAGACATCAAAGTTGGTGTGAAACCAAAGGATGGTCTTCTGGAAGAGGTGGCAGGTCTGGTACCTGGGACCCCAGGAGTCCAGATCAGAGCCACCAGGAAAACAGCTCAGCTCAATGTAAGAAAGATCCTCCAGGCAGTGAAAGAAACCAAAATATGGAGCAGAATGACCCGGATAGTATTGAGTTTCTGGGCAGGTACTGACAATGTTTACCGGGGGGTGGTGCTTTGGGGCTAAGGAAGACAAAATTTCATCACCAAGAGTAGGCTGGTCTACACGACGGCGAAGGTGCCCCAAGCCCTGAGATCCAAAAGTCTTTAGTGTCTCACCCCCTCTGGGAGTTTTCTTTAATCACTGCTGGCTTCAGACAGATCCGTTTCTCTGGACAACTTAGAACTGAGACTCTTACATTTAGTCATTATGAGTGATCTCATCTACTATTAGTTACACTAAGTAGACTAAAAACTCCTTGAAGTTAGGGACAATTTGTTTGAGAGTTGCTCCTCTTGAATATAGTGGGGCAGTTCAATATGTGTGTCACTTTACAAGGATCACCTCTTCTGACTGTGAAATAGGTTTGTGCTCATTGAGGAGAGTTCAGAAGCTATAAAATATCAGGAAGAATACGGAAACGATCTCTAATCCCATCCTCCAGGAATAACCACTGACAAACTTATGGGGGAACTTCGTGTTTTTCAGACTCACAAACAAGTGGTAGCCAGAAACTCCGTCAGACCTCTGGGATGGTAGAGTTCGGTCCAGAACTTTCTGCTCTTCGTGCCTCCTCTGAAGCAGGGGAAGGGAGGAGCTCTGAGCTCACCCTGGGCTTCTGTCTGTTTCAGGTGAAGTGCCCAAGAGTTGCTCAGTCATTTTTGCAGCCTTTGCCTCCCTTTAGGCCCTAGGATGTTCCTCATGGTCAAAGGCACGCTCTCATCCTCCATAGTTACCAGGGGGTTTCCAAGGGGAGGATTAGCCTGGCTGGAGGTGTGCGTGTGTGTGTGTATGTGTGTGTGTGGTGTGTGTGTGTGTGTGTGTGTGTGTGTGTGTGCATGTGTGTGTTTTCCTTTCTCCCTAACTCACTGAAAGCTTGGCAAGGCCAAGAGAGAGGCGCCTGATTATTTTTAGCCCCTTGTTCCTCAGAATGGATTGTGCATAACAAAAGAATGCTAATGCTCAGTGTCTTTATGAAAGCACTCGAGTTCATCAGCTTTGCAAAGAAGTGAAATTAAATCAAGATTTAATTGGGATATGCATGTTTTATTCATGCTACTAACCACAGGAGAAGCCAGCAAGCTGAAGGTAAAAAAGAGGGGAAAAAATCTTTTGAAAAGTTGTTTCTCTCTGATTAAATAGAGATAGTTTCCAACTTCAAAGGGAGCAGGCCTTTAATGTATTTTAAATGCTCAACTACGCTTGGCCTGGCCAACTCTGCGGCTGGTGGGCGACAGCAAACCGGGCACGACCTGCTCCTGCCTTCATGTCTGGCTTCTGGAAACATGTACGTGGCTCTGGGTCCCACTCTCTGTGCTTCAGTCTGAGGCCCTACAAACCACTGTCCCAGAACCCTGGGGAGAGGTGGGCTCAGCCCAGAGGATCTAGAGTTACGCCTTGGATGGCAAGTACCCAAGTCAGAAGGACAAATAACACCAGAGAATAAGACTTTTCCCTTTCATTAGACATTTCTTCCCTGGTTGGGGACACATTGAGTACCTAGCTAGCTGTGTCAGGTACAAAGATAAAGCGGTCCCAGCCTGAGCCTCTTGCACCTAACAATATAGGACAAGAGATTAAACAAAGACCTTAAATAACATGGAAAAAAGAGAGAGAAGGCAAAGGTTGCCGGAAAGGTTTCAGATGCTTTGAGAGATCAAAGAAAGGAACAACTCCACAGTGAGAGCAAAGAGAGCTTTATGGAGGAGGTGGTGTTTGAGCCGGGCTAGAGGAATGTCTCGAATTCCTGTGTGTGCAGATGGGGAAAAAGTGTTCCAAACAGTGTGACTGAGTCAAGTTGGTGGTGATGGAAAGCTTGAAGGGTGTTTCGGGGGAAGACAAAGGGTCTAATTGGCCATGGCTTTTGAGACATGTGGTGTAGCAGCGGGAGAATCTGGGAATACAGTTTGGGACAAAAGCATGAGGAGCCTTAAACTCAGGCTGAGTAGTTTATTAAATGAGAGGAGTGGCTCAAGTTTAGGGGAAAGATGGCTCTTCCAGAATCACCAATTCAAAGGTACATAGAATTGGAAGAGATTTTCAGGATCATCCAGTCCAAAGATGGCTGTTCCCATGGCTCACTACCTCCTGTGACCATGGCTGGCATCACTCACCCATCTTGCCCCCCCTTCTTTTGAAATCAGAAGGAAGCTTATATTCTCTTTGGGGTGGAGGGTGGGAAGCAAACTGGTTGCCACTGCTGGATTCTGGCTATCTGAATTTTTTCCCTGCCACTCTTTGATATTTCATACCCCCAAAACATCTACATGAAGTGGGTGGGACAGGTTATTTTAGCTTTCTGTAAGTGGGCTAGGTTATTTGGCTTTAATTACCCACTGACAAAAAACTTTGAGTCCTCTTAAAGTATCAAACAGATAACAAGATAGTGTGGAATTAGCAAGAAATTTAATTAAGGGAAGACATGAGAGGCAAAGGCAAAACAGATGACATTTTTCCTTTAAGAACATTGGCCAGTTTGGGGAATTTTGAACTTTTGTTTGAAATTCTTATAGATGAAAGATAATAGAAATCAAAATCCAAGGCTGTACAAGATTTAAAGTCTATTA
The DNA here is from genome assembly GCA_003697995.1 of Taxidea taxus jeffersonii. Lineage (NCBI taxonomy): Eukaryota > Metazoa > Chordata > Mammalia > Carnivora > Mustelidae > Taxidea > Taxidea taxus. The sequence goes on along the minus strand of RCUC01098849.1, from coordinate 3,210 downwards.
GGTAACATGTTCCACAACAAGCTGGTATAAATATGAACCAGAAGGAATCCAGTCCTCTTGCCGATTTGTAGTCCTGTTTCCCATCTTCTGGGTGGTTCAGGGAGCCTCAGGGCATGAACTTGGTATGGGATAGCCCTATACTGGTAGATTCACCGGCACTTGGAAGAAGCAATGCAAGTTGTCTCCACTTTTTCCATGGCCTCGAATTTTACAGATAATTATTTAAAGTCCAACAAGTATCGTGAATCAAAGATAACCAAGTCGCAAGAGAAAAAACCATAGTGGGTGCAAAAAGGAGAAACAAAAAACAAGAGAAATGTATCTACAGGGGCTTTAATATTAGAATGACCAGACATACATTTTTATTTATTTACTTTTTAAATAATTTTTTATTACATTATGGTAGTCTCCATACAGTACATCATTAGTTTTTGATGTAGTGTTCCATAATTCATTGTTTGCATGGAACACTGAGTGTTCCATGCAATACGTGCCCTCCTTAATACCCATCATGGGACTCACCCATCCCCCACCCCCTAAAAACCTGTTTGTTTCCCAGAGTCCATAGTCTCTAATGGTTTGTCCTCCCTCTGAACTCCCCCCTTCATTTTTCCCTTCCATCTCCTAATGCCCTCCATGCTATTCCTTATGTTCCACAAAACAAGTGAAATCATATGATAATTGACTCTCTCTGCTTGATTTATTTCACTTAGCATAATCTCCTCCAGTCCTGTCCATGTTGATACAAAAGTTGGGTATTCATCCTTTCTGATAAAGGCATAATACTCCATTGTATATATGGACCACATCTTCTTTATCCATTCATCTGCTGAAGGGCATCTCGGCTCCTTCCACAGTTTAGCTATTGTGGCCATTGCTGCTATGAACATTGGGGTGCATGTGGCCCTTCTTTTCACTACATCTGTATCTTTGGGGTAAATACCCAGTACTGCAATTGCTGGGTCACAGGGTTTTTTAATTTTTTGAGGAACCTCCACACTGTTTTCCAGAGTGGCTGCACCAACTTGCATTCCCACCAGCAGTGTAGGAGGGTTCCCCTTTCTCCACAACCTCTCCAACTTCTGTTGTTTCTTGCCTTGTCAATTTTTGCCATTTTAACCGGCGTAAGGTGGTATCTCAATGTGATTTTTATTTGAATTTCCGAGATTGCTAATGATGTTGAACATTTTTCATGTGTTTGTTAGCCATTTATATGTCCTTTTTGGAGAAATGTCTGTTTATGTCTTCTCCCCATTTTTTGACTTATTTGTTTCTTGGGTGTTGAGTTTGAGAAGTTCTTTATAGATCTTGGATACCAGCCCTTTTTCTGATATGTCATTTGCAAATATCTTCTCCTATTCCATGGGTTGCCTCTTTGTTTTGTTGACTGTTTCCTTTGCTGTGCAGAAGTTTCTTTCATTCTTTCATTCTTTCTTTCTTTCTTTCTCTCTCTCTCTTTCTTTTCAAGATTTACTTATTTGAAAGAGAGAGAGAGAGTGCACGCACACACACAAGCAGGGGGGCAGGGAAGAGCAAAAGCAAGAAGCAGGCTCCCCACAGAGCAGGGAGTTTGGCATGGGGCTTGATCCCAGGACCCTGGGATCATGACCTGAGCTGAACGCAGACACTTAACCCAGGCACCCCAGACATTCGTTATAAAGCAACTATGTTTCCTTTGGGTTGGAGCTTAGATTCCTAGGGAAGCTGGGTTGACTCTGAGACAGACATTAAAGATCAGAAGATTTTCTGGGCATCAACACCTGATGGAGAAATGAAGAAATTAGGACTTGGGGGAGGGAGAAGTCAGGCTGGTCTCGGCCCCCAGCAGGAGGAGCTGTGAAGCTAGGATGGCTCATTAGAGATGCCCTAATTAGAGATTAGAGATGCTCTAACTCATTAGAGTTAGAGATAGGGAGTCAGGTCTTTAAAATTCTCATGACAACAAGTCTTTAGCTATGGATCACCTCTGGAAGGAACCTCTTTCTAACTGAGGCAGGAAATTTCAAAGAGACTGTCAGGCAGTAAGATTCCCATAGGCTGAGTAAATTAATTCTTTATTCCTAAAATACAGATGGACACTGCAGCACAGCATCCATGACACTGTTTAAGGAAATAAGAACAAGTGTGATTAAAATTTGTAGGACCAGGAAATGATAAAGATTATCATAGATAATTAGATTTTTTTAAAAGAACTTCTGGGGCACTTCATGGTGCAGTTGGTTAAGTGTCCAATTCTTGGTTTTGGCTCAAGTCATGATCTCAGGTTTGTGAGTGAGATTGGGCTCCACACTCAGTGGAGAGTCTGTTTAAAGTTTCTCTCTCCTCTTCTCTCTGCACTCCCTGCTCTCTCCCTCTCTCAAATAAATAAATCTTTAAAAAAACCTTCTGAAAATAAAAAAATCTAACTACCAAAATTAAAAATCCAAAGGATGAATTTAACTGTGGATTAAACAAAATTAAAGAAAAAATTAATAAATTGGAAAATACGCTAGAAGAAAACAGTATGTATGTCATGAAGAGACAGATAAGTATGAAATGCAGAAAAGTGGTTAAGTGATACACAGGATAGAAGAAGAATGTCTAACATACATTTAATCTGAATCCCAAGAGAGGAGAGAATAAATGGAGCAGAAATAATATGTGAAGAGACGATGGGTAAAAATTTTCAGGACCAATGAAGCTTGTGAATCTACAAATTCAAAAATCCTTGTAAATCTCAATTCAGACATATCATGACATATCATAGACATATCATAAAACACCAGAGAAAAAGAAAAACTCTTAATAGTGGTCATAAAAGATATGTCATATCATGACATATCATAGACATATCATAAAACACCAGAGAAAAAGAAAAACTCTTAATAGTGGTCATAAAAGAAAGGCAAATTGTTTTCAAATGAATGAGTTTGACAAGTTGCTGACTTCTCAACAATCAGAAAGCAGGCTAAATAGCAGAAATATCATGGCTTCAATATCCTGACAAAAATTAATAGCTAATGAAAAATTCTATACCCAGTAAAAATATCTTTCAATAATGAGGACAAATTAGGACATTTTTAGGTAAGCAAAACAGAGTTGTCCTCAACAGATCCTCAGTAAAAGACATTCCAAATGATTTTCAGATTCCAAAATGTATTTCAGGCAGAAAGAAAATTATTCTAGGTAGAAAGTATGAGATGAAGAAAGGAATCAAGAGAGGAAGGTTGT
>RCUC01098848.1:0-18632 GCA_003697995.1 Taxidea taxus jeffersonii | reverse complement strand
AATTGATTGATCTTTTCCTTTAAATTATTCTTTTCCTATTTTAAATGGTGAAATATTAAAGTTTGCAACTAGATAGGGATGCCATCTATCACTTTAGTTTTTATTATTATCTTAAATCTTCTAATAAATTCAGTAAGATTTTTTTAAAGTGAAAAAAAAAAACCTGGCATATATGCTGGAAAAGAAAAGATAAAATGATCCCTTTGGGCTGATTGTAAAATTTATGCCTGGAAATTCCAAAGGCTCTAATAAAAAGCAAACAAACAGAAAACCTACAAGAATGAAAGTATTAATAAGGTAGTTTCATTCAAGATAAATATACAAAAGGTAAAAAGTCAATGTTTTCACAATTCTAGAAATAAACATCTGTAAATTAAATGGAGAAATAGTCAAGTCACAATAGTTGACAAAAACTGTACTGATTTATAGAGATCTTCCTCATTCTTTTGTACAGTTACATAGTCCTCCATTGTGTAGCTATGCCATAGTTGATTCAACCACTCTTCTATGTATGGGCATTTGGATTGCTTTCAATATTTCACAATTACAATCAAGCCTGCCATAAGTTGTATACTTTATTTAACTGTGCTACAACGAGAAGAAGAGGGACATGGTTTTATGTGATTTTCATGTGTTATTATACAAGCATACCTCATTTTATTGCACTTTGTGTTATTATGCTTTGCAGATATTGCATTTGTTACAAATGGAAGGATTGCATCAACCCTGGGTCGAGCGTCTATCAGTGCCATTTTTTTCATAGCATTTGTTCATGTAGTCTCTCTGTGTCACATTTTGGTAATTCTCACAATGTTTCAAACATTTTCATAATTATTGTAATCGTTATGGTGATCTCTGATAAGTGATTATCATTAGCTGAAAACTCAGTGATGGTTAGTATTTTTTTTAGCAGTAAAGTATTTTTTATTTATGGTATGTACATTTTTTTAAAAGATTTTATTTATTTATTTGATAGAGAGCTGGTGAGTGAGTGAGAGAAAGCACAAGCCAGGGGAGCAGCAGAGGGAGAGGGAGACTGAGCAGGGAGCCCAGATGCAGAGCTTGATCCCAGGATCCCAGGATCATAACCTGAGCCAAAGGCAGACATTTCACCTACTGAGCCACCCAGGTACCCCTAAGGTATGTACATTTTTTAAGACATAATGCTATTGCACACTTAATAGACTAGCATAGTATAAACATAATTTTAAATGCATTAGGAAACCAAAAAATTCATTTGGCTCACTTTATTGTGATATTCACTTTATTGTGGTGTTCTGAAACTAAAGCTGCAGTATTTCTGAGGTATGCCTGTACTTTAACCAGTGAGGTTTTTGTCCATATACTTGTAAATGATCTTCCATGCAGCCACCAGATTGATAAATTTTTAAATACAAATTTGAAAATGTTTATTCTGTGCTTATCATTTAGTGACTTCCTACTCCTGCAGTATTTAGTTTAATCTTCTGAGAATATGAGATACTCATCTTGTATACTTACAAGATAACTTGTCTTGTATGGTATTCCATATTCTGTTCATCTGATTATATTACTTTATTGTTTAAAGTTATTTTTTTAACATATACATGTGTGCCCAAAATTTGCTGTTTAACTTACATTATTTCTGAATTTTATCAAATGTACATTGCATTATCCATAATATTATCAGTCTCAGCTTTTTCATTCAAATACAACATTACTGGGATTCTTTCATATTGATTGTTCATTTATTCATTTTCACCACTCTAATATTTTATACATATTCACTCTCTTGTTGAAGAGCTTTTAGATGTTTTGTGTATTTGTTTTTACTATTACAAGGAGTCATAAAGCAAGCATTCCTGTATTTGGATCCTGGTGTACATAAACTAGTTTCTCTAAGGTATACAGCTGGGAGTAGAGTTACTTTTCTCAAAAATGCCTAAATTGGTTTATATCCCTCCCAACGATGTTTAAGACGTATGTTGACCCACATCCTCTCCAATACTTGACGTTGTTTGCCAATCAGATGAGTAGAAATTGACACATCACTATGGTCTTGATTGTGGTCCTGATACCTGTTGAAATTGAATATCTCTTCATTTTTATTGAACTTAGTATTTTTAAAATATTTTTATTTATTTATTTGACAGACAGAGATCACAAGTAGGCAGAGAGGCAGGCAGAGAGAGAGGAGGAAGCAGGCTCCCTGCCGAGCAGAGAGCCCGATGTGGGGCTCGATCCCAGGACCCTGGAATCATGACCTGAGCAGAAGGCAGAGCCTTTAACCCACTGAGCCACCCAGGTGCCCCTGAACTTAGTATTTTTTTAGGTGTAAACCTATTCGTGCTCTTTGTCCATTTTATTTCCAGTGGATTGGTCTTTCTCCCTTTCAATTATACTTATTTTCTTTTTTTTATAGTCGATACTAATCCTTTAATCAGTTATGTGTAATGAATATATCTTCTTCAAGTTTGTCTCTTGACTTTCCATTTTCTTTAAGGTGTTTTTGATGAATACACATTCTTTATTTTATATGGCAGACTTTTCATATCCTCTAGGTTTAGTACTTTCTGCGTCTTAGGAATCCCCTTACTAGCCAAAAGCCAGAAACCTATTTATCCATACTCACTACTAAAGCTTTTAAATTTTTATGTTTAATTTTCAAGTCCTTAATCTTTCTGTGTTTGATTTTTATCATGGTGTGAGTTAGGGATCCAATTTCTTTTTTTATATGGATAATTATTTTTCCAGCTCAATTTATTGAATAGTTACCCTTCCCCCTCCCCACTGAAGCATGATATACCATGCTTTACTTTCATACATCAAAATTTTCCCCCTTCCTATAGAACATACTGTTTTAATTAGTGTACCTCTATAATAAATAGAAGTTGAACAAGTTTCCTTTTTTTATTCTTCTTGCATGTGTGATTATTAGTAAGAATGCAATATGACTGCATAAAAGCAGAAGTGATTATATTTATAGACATGAATCCACTGGTTGAAAATGCTCAAATTGCCATGACTATCAGCCATGTCTTATAATGGGGGTGAAGAGGTACAAAAGCACCTGGCTCCAGGAGTCCCAAACAGACCAGGTTCAGCTACTCACCACTGACAAAATCCAAAGGCAGAGAGTGGCAGTGGTAAAAGAAGAAATTTATTTCAGTGAGGCCAACACCAGGTAGATAGTGGACTAATGTCTCAAACCCTCTCCAAAATGCTGAAAATACTTCTAGGTTCATATAAGGAGAATGTGAGACAAAGGTAGGTGGGTACATGGAGGTGGGCAGTAAAAGTCTGGTTGATTGTTGTCTGTTGTTGGCAACCACAGGAGGTACTGCTGGCTTGGGGCAGTTGTTATTGCTTGAGGGGTAGTTTTGGGTTTTTTGCCTGAGTTAAGAGATGAGATGGAAAGAACAACTTAATGTATTAGAAAGTACAGACTGAGGTCCAAATGAAGATAGTTGAAGTCTTCTTTTAGTCTTGCTAAAAGAACCATGAGCATTGGTTAATCCATTGAGTAGGTTAAGAAGAGGTCATTTAAGGAGGCATCTATTGTGCTCATTTATACTACAACATTATATGACATTATATTTCAATAATTATTTACATGTCTTTCTTTTTTACTAGGCTGAGATTCATGAAAACCTGTATAAGTTATATTCTTTTTTGTATTTCTAGAAGTCTAGAACATGCCTAGCAAATAATAAATGCTTAACTCATATTTGTTGAGTGAGTACATAGATTTGGATCTACTAAACAGAATACTGGGAAAGTCACTGGGGCTTTGAGAGTTCAAGGCAAGTCAAGATAGATGATATGCCTCAATAAAGCGACAAGCTTAACCTAAAACACTGAGTTTGGGGACAGTTGACTGCCAAATAAAAATATTGTATTGTAAGGGTAGGTTAGGTGGTATTCTATACACAACCATATAATCAGATTGCCCCAGTACCTAAGACTGGAAAATGTCATGGTACTGAGATATAGAACAAACTCACAAAATATGAGTAGAAAGTGTAGCTCTAAACATCACAGTGACCACAATGGAGGAAAAATGAAATACTCAACAATTTCACAAAGCATTGGTACTTCTAACATATCCCCAGGATATCAAGGTCCTCATTGTTCCCATATTCTAGGGATCATAGGTGACAAATTTTGAATGATATTAAATATTTTGTTCCCTACTAAATAAGAAATTCAATTGTATAGAAGTCATTATTACATGTGTCTGTATTCCTTAAACTCTTGAGCCACTGACTTTAATGTCCATCAGTCTTTTTCTTAGAAACTTACAGTATAATTATCACTATATTTTTCATTATTAATTATTTTCTAAAAAATAAACTTTAATGTGATCACCTGAAATTTTATATGTATATGGATATTTGTTAAATATCTGGAATTTCCTTTGATGTGACTTTCTTTTCCTTTGCATCAGACAGTTCTCTGTGGAGACTCAGATTCCCAGAGTTGGTATGATGATTAAGCTGACACACTGAGATATAGCAGATACAGAAAGAAGCCTTTTCAAAGTTTCCCTTATCTAACTAATAGGCAGAGAGTGAAGCTGCCATAAATTCCCTCTCTGAGAGAGCCTTACTCCTAGGGAGAAGACTGACCACTCACACAGGATTGAGAAATTGCATAAACAAACATTATCACAAAATGTCATACCTTCCATTTGTTTCCCTAAAAGCCCATTTGCTCTTCCTGTGGAAGCCCTTTCTCCCTCCTTGCATTCCCCTATTAAACTGGTATATAAACCCTTATCTCTAGCTATTCAGGGAACCTCTTCATCTGAATGCTCCTACAGATGTGTGAATAAAATGTATTTTCTTCTGTCAATCTGTCTATTGTCAATTAATTTGCAGGCACTTGGCTATAAGACCTAAGTGAGCAGAGGAAAAGTTTTTTCCCAGATGTGTTCAAAATTGGTTAAAGCCAGTTTGTTTTTATTTTCTGGCTTGATTTTGTAGGAGGGATTCTATTTGTGCTACATATCAGAAGACAAAGAACTAAATGTTCATAAAAACATAGTGTCTCTGTTAGAAACTCATTAAATTTGGTTGATTTTCAATCTGTTCAAAGAGAAAGGAGAAGGGAAGAGAGATAGGAAATGGATTATCAGAGTGAAGTGTTGGGTGGCATAGTTGAGAGGTAAACAGGGACCTTGCCTGCTCAGGTTTTCTCAAGTCAGATACCTTTCTCATTCCTAGGCCTTTAGGATTACTGGGACACCTGATCTTCTTGACAGTTATTTCTGTAGAGGAAGAAAAACTTTCCTCCACCCTCTTAAGTTCTGTAACTGTAGCCTGCAAATTAAATTGGCAAAAGAAGGAAAACAGAAAGAAAAGCATATAAATTCTTAATGATGTTAATATTTTTCATTTTACATGCATTGGGAGTTACAGAAAAGAAGTGAAAGCTGAAAAGTAGTTAGGCTTGAGAGCTTATACACCATTTTAACAAAGGGCAATAAAATATCTATAAAGTACTGGATAAAGGAAAGGGGGCTTTTAGAGAAGGTAAATATATGGAGAAAGTAAGGGAAAATAAAGATTATTTTAGTAAGATTTGTTTGTATAGACTTATCTCAGTGCCAGCTTTCCATCTTCATGGTCATAGAACTCTCCTGGAAAGGAGATGTATGGCTATCATATTTTTCAGAAGTTTCTACTTTTTTTTTTAAAGATTTTATTTATTTATTTGACAGAGATCACAAGTAGGCAGAGAAGCAGGCAGAGAGAGAGGAGGAAGCAGGCTCCCCGCTGAGCAGAGAGCCCGATGTGGGGCTCGATCCCAGGACCCCGGGATCATGACCTGAGCCGAAGGCAGAGGCTTTAACCCACTGAGCCACCCAGGCACCCCTTTCAGAAGTTTCTACTTTTAATCAGATAAGGGAGTCTCCAAGAAGACTACTTTCTCCATCTGTTAATTCTCAATTGCCTTCAGTTTGAAATAATACATACTCTGGCATATTTTGGGATGGCATATTCTCCTTCATTTCTCAGAGTCTCCCATTATGGTCCTTTAGTTTTCTGTGACATCCAAGCAACATGTCCATAATAGTTTCCTAGCCTGCAAGAAAAAAAACTGGACTAAGACTACTTCCAGCTCTAAATTTCTATAATTCTATGAACTGGCTAACACAGGACACTTCAGACTCTTCCAGGCATAACTTTTCTCAGAGTTACTAACATATATTTGAACTTTACATTGTCTGAAATCAAGGCCCTTCTGAAGATGTTACTCAGAGAGTGACTCAGTTTTTGGCCTCACAGTGTCCTTCTTCAGGTCCTGCCATTCCATGTTACTTCAGTTTCATAGCAATTAATAATAGTAATAATAGGCAATATTATAAATGTTTACTATGCGCCATAGTGCTAAGTGCCTTACATACATTTTCTCATTTAATCTTCGCAATAGTTGCATGAAGGGTGGTATTACTATTATTTATTTTTGTAGTCTAAGAAACTGACTTACAGAGGCTAAGTACCTTGTTCAAGATTAAACAGCTGTTAAATGGTGAATCTGGGATTCAAACTCAGTCACTGACTATAGAGTTGTGTTTATCCTTTAAATTGTACAGCACTCAATTCAAGTCAATTTTTAAATATTGTTTTCCTTTTTTTTAGAACAAACGTTGTCTGAATACATTTTTTTAAGAGCCCGTTTTATACAACTGTCTGAAAGAAAACACAGAGCACTTCCCTAACTTTGGCAAAGATGTTTGCTGTGTCTCCTCCCAAGCCTTTGCATTTAGGGAAAAATTTGCTTCAGTGGAAAACCCCATTGTCTACAGCAACTTTCTTTGATTATCTGATTCTAAACCTAAGAGAGCTATTTTACGCCTCTGCAAGTTTGTTAGCAATTCAAAATAATTGATTGAAACATCAAAGCATTGAAAACAATGGAAAATAATTCTTGCCCATAGATATGCAAATGGTGTCTGTGTCTGTTCAGGTGGAGGACAACCACTAGCCCCACCCCAAGCCATTTGCTTTCATTTGCACATTAATTTCAACATTTCTTTATTCCACTTGTTCTTCTTTGACTTCTTTTTTTTTTAAGATTTTATTTATTTATTTGACAGAGAGAGACTGAACAAGAGTGGGACCACAAGCAGGGGGAGTGGAAGAGGGAGAAGCAGTCTTCCCGCTGAGCAGGGAGCCCAATGTGGGCCTCGATCCCAGGGGATCATGACCTGAGCTGAAGGCAGCTGCTTAATGACTGAGCCATCCAGGTGCCCTTCTTTGACTTCTTTGAGTAGGTTATAACATCTTTCCTGATTTTTTTCTTGTAATTAATAAGTAAAATCTTTAACATTAACAACATCAATCTACACACAGAGATAAGATTTAGACATTATGACCTTGTATCTTGTATCTTGTATCACCTCCCATTAGTCTCCTCCAGCCTCCAGGATGATGGATTATTTGTGGTTTTGCTCTCTTTGATTTTGTGTTTTTCAAGGCAGCTATCTCTTAGGAATGCCACACAGACTGGTCACACACTCTCTCTCTCTCTCTCTCTCTCTCAAGGTCACAGTGAGACAGTTCCCTGGCATCTTAATTTGGCCATTCACCAGGAGCAGCTGGTAGCAGTAATAAAACCTTGTGGTATTCAAGCACTCTCAGGTTATGATCTCTGATTTTTTTTTTAATCTCTGATTCTAGTGTCAGCTTCTCCAAGACTGTCAAGCCTCTCCACGACACAGAATGTGCTTTATTATCCACGCTACCACAACCCCAACCTCTCTTAAATACTCTAGTCTCTGGGAGCATTTTGCTTAAAGGGTGGTAGTGTAGCAATGAGAGATAATGTAGAGCACTTGTTACTAAATTTTTGCAGTATGTCTCATATCACTCCACATACACTGAGGTGCATTTGCTGCCAGGAAACAGAAACCATTTGCCAAGAGCCCTCTGATCTCCATTGCCTAAGTTGCTGGGCCTACTTCTGTTTCACTTACTCTTTGGGGCCAATGAATAGAGATGGAAGGGATGCCAAGAGGAGCAAGAAAAGGCACTACAGGGGAAGAAAGTAAACTTTTCCTCTACCCTCCAAGGTTTTGGGGCTTCCAGGTGTGGCAAACTACAGGGAGGTAAATATATAAGGGAAAATAATGGAAGACAGGAGTTGTCTTCATAAAGTTGATTATGTATATTCCTCTCAGTGCCATCTCTGCACTAATAAGAATCTTTGGTGATTAAGAGTCTAAGTGTGTTTTCAGAGCCAGGACAAACCACCCTAAATTTTGTATGGAATCACAAAAAACCCTGAATAGTGAAAGCAACCTTGAAAAAGAAAACATAGCTGGAGTCATCACAATTCTAGACTTCAAGTTATATTAGAAAGCTGTGATATAGTGGTATGGTATGGTACTGGCACAAAACAGTATCCTATTGGCACAATAATAGACACATAGGTCAATAGAACAGAATAGAAAGCCCAAAAGTAAACCCGTAATTATATGGTCAATCAGTCTTCAGCAAAGCAGGAAAAAATACCCAATGGAAAAATCCTAGAAGAGAACACAGTCAGTAACTTCTTTGACATCAGCTACAGCAACTTCTTTCTAGATATGTCTCCTGAGGCAAGAGAAATAAAAAATAAACTATTGGGACTATATCAAAATAAAAAGCTTCTACAGGGCAAAAGAAACAATAAACCAAAAGGCAACCTATCAAATGGGAGAAGATATTTCAAATGATTTATCTGATAAAGGGTTAGTATCCAAAGTATATAGAGACCTTTTAAAATTCAACACCCCCAAAATGAATAATCCAATTAAGAAATGAGCAGAAGACATTAATAGACATTTTTCCAAAGAAGATGTACAGATGGCCGACAGGTACATGAAAAGATGTTCAACATCACTCATCATCAGGGAAATGCAAAGCAAAACTACAATAAGTTATCACCTCGTACCTGTCAGACTGGTTAAAATCAACAACACAAGAAACAACAGATGTTGGCAAGGATGTGGAGAAAAGGGAGCCTCTTGCACTGTTGGTGGGAATGCCAACAGGTGTAGCTACTCTGGAAAACAGTATGGAGGTTCCTCAAAACGTCAAAAATAGAGCTACCCTATGATCTGCACTGCTAGGTGTTTACCCAAAGAATACAAAAATACTAATTCAAAAGGATACACGCACCCTGATGTTTACAGCAACACTATCTACAATAGCCAAATTATGGAAACAGTCCAACTGTCCATCAATTGATGAATGGATAAAGAAGAAGTGGTGCATGTACATGATAGAATATTACCCTGCCATAAAAAAGAATGGAATCTTGCCATTTGCAACAACATGGATGGATCTAGAATGTATTATGCTAAGTGAAGTGACTCACTCAGTAAAAGACAAATGTCGTATGATCTAACTCCTATGCAGAATTTAAGAAACAAAAAGAATAAGCAAAGGGAAAAAAAGAAGAGAGAGAGGCAAACAAGAAAATAGACTTTTGGGGCACCTGGGGTGGCTCAGTGGGTGAAAGCCTCTGCTTTCAGCTGGGGTCATGATCCAGGGGTCCTGGGATCGAGCCCTGAATTGGGCCCTCGGCTTGGCAGGGAGCCTGCTTCTCCCTCTCTCTCTGCCTGTCTCTCTGCCTGCTTGTGACCTCTGTCTGTCAAATAAATAAAATCTTAAAAAAAAAAAAAAGAAAAGAAAACAGGCTTTTACCTCTTCTAGAGAACAAACTGATGGTCACTAAAGAGAAGGGGGGTGGGAGATGTGTTAAAATAGATAGTGGAGATTAAGGAGTACACTTGTGATGAGCACCCAGTGTTGCATGGAAGTGTTGAATCACTGTATTGTACACCTGAAAATAATATTACACTATATGTTAGCCAATTGGAATTTAAATAAAAACTTAGAGGTGCCTGCCTGGCTCAGTCTGTAGAACATGTGACTCAATCTCAGGGTTATGTGTTCAAGCCCCACATTGGGCATAGACTTACTTTAAAAATAAATAATAAAAAAATAAAAACTTTAAAAATTTTTTGAAAAAATGTATGTGTTAGGCAAGTATGGGGGGGGAACAGAGAACTTTTTTGGTGTGTGATGTTTCTCAGTTTTCTTCAGCTTACAATAATTTTTATGCCAAAGTGGCATATTTGGGAGTGACATATTTTGATCCCCTATACTACCCAAGGAGATAGAGAAGAAGGATTTTGAAAATATAGCCCAGAGAGTGGAGTAAAAGGGCTTGAAGTAGGAGAAAGGAGAAACAGGGTTTGAAATACAAGGGAAGCCAAATAGGAAGAGATTAATAGTGTCAAATGACACATGAGGACAGAGTAAGAAATGAGAACAAACTTTTGGATTTGTTCATTGCAATGGCATTGGAACATTCAACTGATGAATTTCAGTGGCAAGTAAGTGGGAAGGGTAGACCGCAGTAGGTTATGGGGCAAGTGATTGGGGAGAAGAAAAACAATTTTTTATACTGCTCTTGAGAGGTTTAACAAAGAAAAAAGGAAATGGTAAAAGAGCAATGAAAAGGGTCAGCCCCAGAAATAAATTCTTCAAGGGAATGCTCACTGTTCTTTGTTTACATGTAGTGTAGAACTTATAAGGACTCTTCTTCATAAAACCCTGGTCTCTTAGGGTCCAAGGGTAAATTAAAAACAGAGACCAGACTGATTCCCATAATCTTTAAAAAACAATTATTAGCATGTTAGTATCATGGAAGCAGAAACTCAACATCTCAATCTGAATTTAAGAAACTTTCTATTCTGTGGGAAATTATCTGTTATAATTGCCAACTATACTACCCAACAAGCTAACTCAGAGCCTATGGTACAGAAAGGTTCAGAGGCAAATAAAGGTACCCAGATCACATGGTTTAGTGAGTAAATCTGAAACAAGCAAGTGGTAAGGGAAAAGAGATGGAGTGAAATTACACAAGATATGGCTCAAGTGAAAAATAAAAATGAAAAAGATGGGATGTGAGTGGGATACAATGGCCTTATCACCTGAATCCTGGGATATATGATGTTCATATGTTCTGCCTCTCTCTCTGCTGCAGCAGCCTTCCCTGCTACTCACTTGGTTTCAGGAACAAGACTCAAAGTCTGAACAAGAGGGTTCAATTAGAGGAAAGGTATTTGGGTTTCCATATCGGAGAGACCCAGAGGTAAATATACCTGGCCACAGCTGTAACTTGCCAGTTAGCCTGCTGAATAACCATGCTTTTTATCTGCATGGCGAGGGCTGTTACAGATCTATCAGAGCCACTAACTTAGGAATCGAACCCATAACCCATAATGCCATGGTCTACTACTCCATTCCAGGGAATCCTGAGGGGCTGGACAAATTGAAAGTGAAGGTCCCAGCTGGGTTTGCCAACATACTCGGATAAACTCTTTGCAAGAGAAGTCAATAACTTAAGAGAACGGGTTTGGAAAAGAGAAAGGGAGAAATTTATTTCAGGTGGTGGCAGCCTGTGGCGGTGGCAAGCTCTAGGCTGCAAGATGGACACCTGAAGCTGGTGATGGACACGAGATGTTGCTGGGGTGCATGTAAGAGAGCAGGCAGGGAGCATGTGATCATGGGTGGGGGTTGGTGTGTGTTCAGCATGTGATTATGGGCAGGGAAGGGAAAGTATGGGGTGTTGTCTTCTAGGCATTCTCTTGGCTATCAGGGCTTTTCTGGCCCCATGGTAGGAATGTTCTGGTCACTGTAAAACATCTTCATCAATCCTTCAAGAAAGTGCGATAAGAAATAAGAACAATGGGTTTTAGTTCAAGCATGAGTTAAATGGTCTTGTCTATTTTTGGTTGTGGTTTATAGTTGAACAAGAGGGATTGCTGACTGCCCAGCTGTGACTTCATAAACACTTAGCACTTGTTTTTCTTATATGTATTTAATGCATCAGTTTTTTGTTGCTTCGTATACCCCATGTATGTTCAATGTTCATTAATACAATATTCATGAACATATCTTATGAATTCTACCTGTCTCACAAACTACTTGTCTCTAAATAATTCAATGTATCTTCACTTGTTTATTTCTCAAGTTTTCCATAAAGTGAATAATACAGCTTAAATAATATGGCATATACCTATTATACTTCTAAAAAGATTTTTCTGATGAATCTCTGCCCATTATTCTTGGATCTTCTCCAGTTCTGTTTCATCCTTCCTTCATCATTGTAACAGGCCGCATTTAGTAATAACCTGATTCATTAACAAGAGCCAGAGATGAGACTTCTGATTTGGGGATTTTGAGAGGCGAGGCTTCTTTATGATATATCTGGAGTAGCTGGTGGTAGCACTTGAGGGACTTAGGAAACAACCATTTTTCTTTCCTGGGAGCTTCGTTTTCCTGTCTCATGCAGAAAATGGTCCCTGGAGCCACACTTAGGAAAGCCTAGACAGCACTGTCCTTTCAAGTCCTTTAGCTTCAGCTCCTGTGGCAGATAGTCCTTAAAGATGACCATCCTTAATTCTCTCCTCCTTCCATGCACGTGCTACTCCAGCCATTAAGAAGCAGAGATTATTGGGGTGCCTGGGTGGCGCAGTCAGTTAAGTGTCCAAATCTTGATATCAGGGTCATGAGTTCAAGCCCTATGTTGGGCTTCATGCTGGGTGTGGAGCCTACTTAAAAGAAAGAAAGAAGGTTGAAATTATTCCCTTTTTTGTGCATCTGGTCTGACCTGTAACTTGCCTTGATTAGTAGAAATAAGGTGGAAGTTGAAGGGACTCACAACCCACCAAGATGGTATAAAGATTGTTTTAAAATGAAGATATTTGAGATACACAGCAGATGTGAAAAGAAGCCTTCTCTGAGCTTCCCTTATCTGACTTAATGCAGAGACTTCCAGGATGATAAATTGCATAAAGAAATATGACTACAAGTTGTAATACCTTCCATTTGCTCTCCTATTTCTTTCTCATAGAAGCCCTATATCTACACCCCCTCCTCATTCTCCTTTATCCCTAACTGTTCAGTGAGTCTCTTCTTTTGGACATTCCTGCATGCAAGTAAATAAAACTTGGTGGGTTGTTGTTGTGGTGGTTGTGGTTGTGATTGTTGTTGTTTTCCTGTTAATCTGTCTGTTGTCAATTAATTTCCAGGTTCCCAATGAATAGACCTAAGTTAGTAGAAGAAAAGTTTTCCTTCCAACAAAGTGATGCTGTGCCAATTCTAGGCTTAGCTTTTCAGGAGTCTAGAAGTTTCCATTTTTATTTCAAAAGCTAGATTTCATGGTGTTGTTGAAGAGGAAGAATTTCCTGTCCCCTTCAAGGTCTCTCTAGCTGAACTGTGAATCAAGTTGACGTGAAACAGATTGCCAGGAAAAAAATCAGATTTAATTTCCTTGATACAGGGAATCCATACAGACATGGAAATTCCAAAGACAGGCAAAATGAGTTATATATTTCATTCTGAACTAAGTAGAAGGGAGTAGGGGTCTGGGACTTCAAAGGGAAGGAATGCAATTCACAGGGCAATAAGAAGAACAGATGCTTGGTAATTAGATGTTTGCCCTGCTCTATAGGTAGGTCACTCAAATAACATTTATCTCTGGCAATAACCCTTATTCTTTGAAAGACCCCCAATTTATATTATTCTGTATAGTTAAAGGAAGGGCAAAAGTTTATCCTGATCCCATAGCATCTCCACTGCTTTCAGCTCAAAATATTCCATATGCCAAAGTGGCACATTTTGGCAGGGCTGCCCTAAACCCCTTCAGTGTAAAGAAGTTCAGGCAAGATTACTGAAGAGAGAGACCACATGGAGAAAGAAAGACCATGTGGAGGAACACTGAGGCACTAGAAATGCAAGTGACATCTTCTTGGGCTGTCCAGTCTAGCCGAGGCCATACCTAGATCAGCCTAGTGAGTAACAATGGCTGTTGCCACATGGAACAGAAGAACCATGTAGTCAAATCCTGCCTGGAGTTTAAACTACAGAACCATGAGTAGTTTGGAATAGTTTATTTTCTAGCATTACATAACTAAAACAGCTACAGAGATGATCTTAGCATAATTTCTGGGCAAGGCTCTCTTCCCACAATTTGCAGGATTCTTCTAAGGAGCATCTATAGAGCTATAAGCATCCCATCCAAACAGATGGGGAAAGGAGAAAACTCTTGATGAGTTGCTGTGGAAAACTTCTGATTCATGTTTTCTGTGCCTTCCCATGAACCAGCCTTCAAATGTAGCTCTGGATATGGCAGATCCTCCCAGAGGGGCCTCTGTGTGTCCCCAATAGCTTTGTATCTTTCACAACTACATATATGAAAACATCTATACTTTAGTGTTTATCACATCCTGAAGTTCAGAGACTCCAACAGTCCTCCCTATCTTGACGTGAAAGAACTTCATAGCTGACCCTTGAATAACACAGGTTTGAACTGTGTGAGTTCTCTTACACATGTATTTTTAAAAATAAATATAGTACAGTGCTATAAATGTATTTTCTCTTCCTTGTGATTTAACATTTTATTTTCTCTAGCTCACTTTATTGTAAGGATATAGTATATAATAGGGACGCCTGGGTGGCTCAGTTGGTTAAGCAGCTGTCTTCGGCTCAGGTCATGATCCCAGCGTCCTGGGATCGAGTCCCACATCGGGCTCCTTGCTCAGCAGGGAGCCTGTTTCTCCCTCTGCCTCTGCCTGCCACTCTGTCTGCCTGTGCTCGCTCCCACTCTCTCTGACAAATAAATAAATAAAATCTTTAAAAAGAAAAAAGAATATAGTATATAATAAATACAACATACAAAATATGTCTTTACTGACTTATGTTTTTGTTAAGGTTTCTGGTCAACAGTAGGCTACCAGTAGTTAAGTTTTTGGGAAGTCAGAAGTTATATGTGGATTTTTGACTGTGCAGGTGTGGGGCAGTATTCCTAACCCATGCATTTTTCAAGAGTCAACTGTAATTGTAAATTCTATAACACTGACAATATCTGCCTGGCCAGTTGCTGACTAGGCACACTATTTCATTAAACTCTCATATTAATATAATGCAGTTATTATCATGCCCATTTTACAGCTGGGCTGTAATTTGATTCAGGGCTTGGCAAAATTTTTCTGTGAAGGCCAGATAGTAAGTGTTTTAGGCCTTCTGGACCATTTGGTCTCTGCTGCAGGTACCCAACTCTTTTGTTGTACAATGAAAGCAGCTATAGAGAATATTTATCTATAGATAGATATTTATCATTGTCAAGTTTTTATTTATATTCCAGTTTCTTAACATCCAGTGTAATGTTAGTTTCAAGTGTATAATTTGTATACAAATTTGTATACAAATACAAATTTGTATACAAATACAAATTTTGTATACAAAAGTGTATAACTTACATACAATGCCCAGTGTTCATCACAAGTGTCTCCTTAATCCCCATCACCCATTTAACCCATCCCCCGACAAATCTCCCCTCCTATAACCCTCAGTTTGTTCTCTATACTTAAAAATCTGTTTTTCTCATTTGACTCTTTTTTTTTTCACCTGTTCATCTGTTTTGTTTCTTAAATTCTACATATGAGTGAAATCATATGGCATTTGTCTTTCTTTGACTGACTTATTTCGCTTAGGATAATACTCTCTAGCTCATCCACATCATTGTAAATTGCAAGATTTCATTCTTTTGAATGGCTAAGTAATATTCCAGTGTATTAAAAAATATTCCATTGTATTTATACATTTTCTACACCAGTTCATCAGTCCATGGACACTTGGGTTCTTTACATAATTTGCTATTGTTGATGCTGCTGCTATAAACATTGGGGCTCCTTGAATCAGGATTTTTGTATTGCTTGGGTAAATACCTAGTAATGGACGATGGATTGTAGGGTAGTTCTATTTTTAACTTTTTGAGGAACCTCCTGTACTGTTGTCTAGAGTCACTGCACCAGTTTCCATTCCCACCAACAGTGCAAAAGGAACCCTCTCTCTGCATCCTTGCCAGCACCTTTCGTTTCTTGTATTGTTAATTTTAGCCATTCTTACTGGTGTGAGGTAAATCTCATTATAGTTTTAATTGGTATGTCCCTGATAATGAGTGATGTTGAGCATCTTTTCATGTGTCTCTTAGCCATCTGAATGTCCTCTTTGAAAAATTGCCTATTCACATCTTATGCCCATTTCTTAACTGGGTTATTTTTTGTGTGTGGAGTTTGATAAGCTCTTTACAGATTTTAGATATTAACTCCTTATCAGATATGTCATTTGCAAATATCTTCTCCCATTCCAAAGGTTGCCTTTAGATTTGTTGTTTCCTTCGCTGTACAGAAGGTTTTTATTTGAATGTACTCCCAATGGTTTATTTTTGCTTTCATTTCCCTTGGCTCAGGAGTCATTTCTAGTAAGAAGTTGCTACTCCCAAAGTCAAAGAGGTTTCTGTCTATGTTCTCACCTAGGATTCTGATGATTTCCTAACTCATATTTAGGTCTTTCATCCACTTTGAATTTCTTTTTGTGTATGGTGTAAGAAAGTGGTCCAGTTTCATTCTTCTGCAAGTTGCATCCAGTTTTCCCAATATTGTTTGTGGAAGAGACTTTTTTTTTTTCATGGATTTTCTTTCCTGCTTTGCCAAAGATTAGTTGACCATATGGTTATGAGTTCACTTCTGGGTTTTCTATTCTGATTTATTGATCTATGTGCCCACTCTTATGCCAATACTATGCTGTCTGGATCACTACAGTTTTGTAATATAACGAAGTCTGGAATTGTGATGCTTCCAGCTTTGCCTTTCTTTTTCGATATTGTTTGGCTACTGGGGTCATTTGTGTTTCCATACAAATTTTAGGACTGTTTGAGCTCTGTGGAAAATGCTGGTGTAATTTTGATAGGGATTATATTAAATGTGTAAATGGGTTTGACTAGTATAGACATTTTAAGAATTTTTATTCTTTCAATCCATAAGCATAGAATGTTTTTCCATTTCTTTGTGTTTCCTCAATTTCTTTCATAAGTGTTTTATAGTTTTTAGATTACATATCTTATACCTCTCTGCTTAGGTTTATTCCTAGGTATCTTATGGTTTTGGGTGCAATTCTAAATGGGTTTGATGCCTTAATTTCTTTTTCTGCTTCTTCATTATTGGTGTATAGAAATGCAACAAATTTCTGTGCATTGACTTTGTATCCTGTGACTACTGAATTCATGTATGAGTTCTAGCTATTTTTTGGTGGAATCTTTCAGGTTTTCTATGTAGAGTATCATGTCATCTCCAAATACTGAAAGTTTGACTTCTTCCTTGCCAATTAGGACGCCTTTTATTTCTTTTTGCTTTCTGATTAATGAGGCTAGGATTCCCAATATTATGTTAAATAACAGTGGTGAAAGTGGATATCCCGGTCTTGTTCCTGACTACATAGGAAAAATTCTCCATTTTTCCCCTTTGAGAATGATATTAGCTGTGGGTTTTTCATATATGGCCTTTATGATATTGAAGTATGTTTCCTCTAACCCTACTTTGTTGAGGGTTTTTATCATGAATGTGTGTTTTAATTTTCAATTGCTTTTTCTGCATCTATCCAAAGGATTGTATCGTTCTTATCCTCCCACTTACTAATGTGTTGTATCACCTTGATTGATTCGTGAATATTGAGCCACCTGTGCAGCCCAGGAATAAATCCTATTTGATCATAGCAAACGGTTCTTTTAATGTACTATTGGATTCAATTTGCTAGTGTCTTTTGAGAATTTTTGCATCCATGTTCATCAAGATTTTGGCCTGTAGTTTTCTTTTTTAGTGGATCCTTTGTCTGGTTTTGGAATCGGGAATGCTGGCCTGGTAGAATGAGTTTGGAAGTTTTCCTTCCATTTCTATCCTTTGGAACAGTTTGAGAAAAATAGGTATTAACTCTTCTTTAAATGTCTGGTAGAATTCCCCTGAGAAGGCTTCTGGCCCTAGACTTTTTTTTTGTTGGGAGATTTTTGATTACTGATTCAATTTCTTTACTAATTCTCAGTCTGTTCAAGTTTTCCATTTCTTCTTGTTTCAGTTTTGGTAATTTATGTGTTTCCAAGAAACACATGTGTATCCATTTCTTCCAGATTGCCCCATTTATTGGCATATAATTTCATACTATTCTCTTAAAATTGTTTGTATTTCTGTGGTGTTGGTTGTTATTTCTCCTCTTTCATTTGTGATTTTATTTATTTGGGTCCTTTCTCATTTCTTTTTGGTAAGTCCAGCTAGAGATTCATCAATATTAATTTTTTCAAAGAACCAACTTCTGGTTTTGTTGATCTGTTCTTTTTTGTTTCTATATCATTTATTTCTGCTCTAATCTTTATTATTTCTCCTTGTCTGCTGGCTTTAGGCATCATTTGTTGTTCTAGTTTCTTTAGGTACAAGATTAGGCTGTATATTTGAGATTGTTCTTGCCTCTTGAGGTTAGGCCTATATTGCTATGTAGTTCCCTCATATGACCACTTTTGCTGCATCCCAAAAGTTTTGGACCATACTGGAAAAGTTTTCATTTTCATTTGTTTCCATGTATTTTTATAATTCTTCTTTAATTTTCTGATGGATATATTCATTCTTTAGTAGCACGTTCTCTTTTTTTTTTTTAAGAATTTATTTATTGGGACACCTGGGTCGCTCAGTGGGTTAAGCCTCTGCCTTCAGCTAGGGTCATGATATATTCATTCTTTAGTAGCACGTTCTCTTTTTTTTTTTT